>OX336366.1:41148322-41405694 GCA_946902895.1 Fragum fragum | reverse complement strand
CTCTGTAATTCCAACTTATTTCATAAAGCGACCGGTGTCCATATTCCAAGATGTAAATGAAGAAAAAACAAAGCACACGCATTATTCTCGAAAACACGTGAATATAATACTTTTTTTGCTTTCAGGTGAATAAAGATTGAAATTTAGTTTTTTGATGTTAGAAAACATCGTGGTTAAAGGAGAAGTTGGTCGATTCAAGCATTTTTTTCTTTAGAAGCGATGTTTTCTGCTATGAAATTTGATATATACGCATATATCATGGCCGAGAAAGTTGTTTGTAGAAAATGGTATTCACAAAGTCGCAATCTGGTGTACTATTTACATTAATTTCTTAATTTATTCCACACAATCCCTCCTTTTTACGCCGCCCTAGAAGAAAGCTTTGAAAGCATTGTGGAAAATGAAAAAAACTGCTTGTATCAAGCAATTTCTTCATTATCCACAATGTTTTCTATACAAGAAGACGAAAAAAAAAAAAAAAAAAAAAAAATAAAAAAAATAAAATAAAATAAAATTACCTACTAGAAATTGTCGTCTGCAACTTCTTTCAATTTGGACGATTCTAAAATTTTGTTGCGTGGGAAAACGATAATGAAAACGGAAAAAAAATGCCAGAAAGAAAAATGGGCATAAGATTCGGACCAAACATATATTTCAAGACCTATGAAATAGAACTTGAGAGTGAAATAAAATGCAATATGGAGAGTACAGGTTTTTACTTCTTCATGCCAGAATGTCTAAATGATAACCCTTTCCTGTTTAATCCCTGGGTTTTACGTCTCCGTGATTTTATGATTGAAAAACATTATAGAAAAGAAGGAAAAATTGCTTGTAACAAACAATTTCTTCTTTTTCCACAATATTTCTACCCTACTGAATGGTTATTTTCAAATTAGATTCAATATAAATTTTCATCTGCATAACCATTTGACTAGTCTAAATGTTTCAATACAGGAAAGAGTTAAAGGGACTATAAGTGACGTACTTTTAGATATCGTCGATTGAAAGCGAAAATCAAAAGAAAGTCTAACGCATAGGCTACCTGAAAGTAGGCCTCAAGCTCATTGTCATTGTTACAGCATTAATTATGTATCAAAACATGAATGAGAAAATTTTCAGACAATGAAATGACTGCAAAGAGAAGGGCTTCCGGGCCGACGAATTACGAATACGCAATAAAGAATTCTGTTAGATTGTTGTAATCGAATTTATCAAAAGTACATTATCGACCACTCTTACAAAAATGTATCTGTGGCTCACCGAATTTCTAAAGTTCTCTCTGCCTATCTGTTTGTCTTTCCGTGAGGAGTGAGTTTCTGTGATCAGCCAATATCCGCCGTCCGTCTGTCTGTCCGTCCATAATTCTTGAAAAATATTCTCCTTCTAAACCGGTAAGCCAATCTTACTGAAACTTAGCATGGATGATCCTTGTGTAAAAAAATTCCACAATTGATAACAATAAACAAATGTTGCCTTTAGGCTACCCAAGAAAGACATAGTTAACCCTCTTAAATAAAATCTTTCCTACTTGTTCAATGTGTGTGCACTTCCGTTTATTTATCGTCGCTACCGTAGCACATGCCCATATGAGCGACGCCCCCAGAAGACGGTTAGTTGTTACGGGGGATAATGCAAGGATACAGGACGAAACTGCTGAGAGCTCCGCCTGGTTCTTTTACGTGCTCGATGGATAGCACCGTCACACGGGGCCTCGGCTTAACGTCTCATCCGAAAGACAATTAGTTTGTTAGTTTGTTAGTTGATATTGTCAGCCCGGGGCTCGAACCCGTGACCTTGAGGTTTGAAGTCAAGTGCTCTACCAACTAAGCTAAGCAGGCTGACAAACTTGTTTAATTCCTTTTGAGGCCCCTTTTTTTAGAAAGGGGCTGGTATGAGTAGAGAGACACAAAAACAAGTTGAGTATAGTAAATATCAAAAGCATATGTACCTTCAAACAAAAGGGGACCTTATTGCAACTCCCTATAACAAATTCTCTGAACAACGATTTTATCCGGCAGAGGTAAACCAGAAACGAATATTTAATTAGTTTTTTTTAATTTTTTTCCTCATTATCCACAATATTTTCTAACCCAAAAGATAAAAAATATTAAAGAATTCACCTAAAAATGTCGTTGGTAAACCTTTTCGATTTAGACCATTCTGAAATTATGCCGTCTGGTAATGGGTTAAACTAGGCCTTTAAATCTCGGTCACGTCAAATGCCAATAAAACCTGTTGTTTTGTAAAGAAGGAGAAATTTATTCGTCTAGTCCACATATTTTTTTTCTGCTTACAAATGCAGAAATGATTTAACATTCGAAGACGACACCGTGTGCATCTGTGAATGCAGCAACAGTTTGTGTGTGTCTTCTTACTTAACCAATTCCCACACAATAACACTTTATCTCTTTCCGGTACAAACCCTTGTCTTTACGTCCCACTAATTTTATACTTTATAAAACATTGTGGGGAAAAAAAGAAAATTGCTTGTCACAAGCAATTTCTTCTTTTCCAACAATATTTCATTCCTTTAGGTTGGTTACTTTTCTGTTTGCACATTTTTTAATTGTCGTCTGCAACTTCTTTTAAGTTGGACCAGTCTAGAAATTTGGAAAAACAGAAAAGGGTTAAATGCCCCTCGAAAGGAAAAACTTTGGTAAACACGCTTGAAAATGAAGAAAATGAAGAAATTGCTTGTGGCAAGTAATTTCTTAATTATCCACAATGTTTTCACCCCCACATGGCACAGTTTTTAAAGATTTTATAATCATTAAATCGTAACAACATATTTCAAATTGGCCAGTCTAAATTATTTTTGTGTGCTAATGAGTTAATACCAAATGGGAAAAATTGCTGGCGAAGAGCAACAAACTAAAAGAAACAATGATTTGAGTTGACAACAACGGTACTGAGATATGAGCCTATGCGTGACATTTCCAACAATTTCGCAGGTGCGTGACTCGCACCCTGGACAGTCATTCGGGGCAATTATAATATTGGCTGATTGTTTGAGGAATCTTTTGGTCAGTATCTATCTACAGAGCGCAAAGTGAAGACTCTGATCAGACTGTGCGGATGCACAGGCTGATCTGAGTCTTTACTTGGCGCACATGTGTAATGGTTGGAAGTGTCACGCACAGGCTCATATCTCAAACGGCAAGATTATTAGATCTTGATAGTAGACAGCAATATAAAGAGGGAGAGAAAATACTGTAACTTGAATCATTAAAACATAAAAACGATGCAGTATTTTTTTCAAGCAATATCGTCCTTTGAAACGATGAATTTATTTAATGAAATAATCTTGGCAATAGGAAAACATCGAGTTCACATTATAGAACACAATGCTAGTTGTATAGTAATCTTTTTCAAAGAAATAATTTAATGGGACAAAAAAGTAAAATGAAAGGCTGCAGGTTGGCAACCTTGACGTCGCAACTACAGCTTGCATGAACTATAGCTACGATATGTAAGTCGCCTTACTAGATTAATGACGGTCCATGCCGCAATGAAAGTTCATCCGAGGTCTGAATATAGATTTGGTTGTTCGACTGATTCTTTGATTGAGGCGACCCATCCTTTAATTTTAATTTAATTTAATTTAATTTAACTTTAATTAACCAGGAATTTTAACTGAGCCACAGTGGCAGGTTGTTGATCAGACACCGAACCAACGATGCGACCTTGCACAGAAACATTTTATTTTGAAACTGCAGGTAGAAATAACAATTTTAACCCTTGTCATGCTGAACCCGGAATATTCCTGTTTTGGCGGGGGGTATAGGCGAAGATCGGCCTGCACATAAGTGCAGTCTTATCTTAATCTACATCTCTTCAACCAAGAATTGTTTATAAAATTAATTTTCAAATTAGGGCATGGTAAGGGTTAAAATTGGTTTGCCTTTTCTTATGAAACAAAAAGGTCTAAAAAACTGAAAGGTCTAAAAAATATGGAATTCAACTAGTTTACTACCCTACTGGCTCTATGAGGAATGTGTCGACATCGAGATTTTCATACCTACTACACAGTTGACAGTTACTAAGCCTATTGACCTTCAACAATGTGACCTTGGCAGTTCGACTGAACTATCAAACGACGTTGATTTGCATGATTTATTGTCAGAAGCATAAAACAAAGGCAAATCGTCGTAAGTCTCGCTTGAACAAACTGCAGTTACGATATTAAAGTTACCAAACCAATAAAGATCCTTAAGATAATAGTCGGAGTTGGTAGTTCACTCCTATTTTCAATAAATCGATTTTTGATTGATAACGGTGATCCGTTAGTTGACATATCCCGTCCGTCGTATTGATGCCACCCGATGTTATGACAGACAATACGGACTAATTCAAAGCAACGATGTTTTTATTCATTATCACATTGAAAAATGTCACAAAAATACATTCACAGTGATACTTTTGAAAAAAAGTCAATTCAATAGTTTGCTTTCGTGTTTGAAGAACAAATGAACAATTTTGATAGATCGCTGGCACATCTACTGACCTCCGATATGCCAGTTCATCTGAAATATCAAACAGCTCGTGTTTGTGAAATGAATGGTCAGAGGCATTAAAAAAGGGAAATTCGTTAGTTGGTGACCCAAATGTCGTAAATATTGAATCTTTGGGTTTAGTTACGATGTTTTAGTTCCACAAAATAACAGAAATGCTTCACATAGATATGGGGATTCATTATGCACTTCTGCTTTAGCCCATTCCAATATTTTAGACTGGTCCAAATTGAAAGATGATGCAGACGACAGTTTCGGGTAGATGAATTCTAATATTCTTTGCATTTCGGGGTCGAAAACATTGTGGAAATTAGTGAAATTGATTGAATCAAGCAATTTCTTCTATGTTCATGATGTTGTCCAAAGGTTTTTTCTCAAGTTGAGGCGCGTAAAAAGGAGGGATTGCGTGAGAATGAGTTAAATGAACGATTAGACTGGTCAATCGAATGTTTGATAGATCGATTTCAAGATCAATCAATTAGATATCATGTGACTGCACATGATGACAGAAATATACGTGCAAACGAATGGCTTTCCGACGATTTTTCCACACGTGACCTGTTCAGTGAAAAATGGCCTCCTTTGTGGTGCAAGGGGTATCGTTCCTAGTCAAAATTGGTGGATTGTGCAGAATTTCCAGGATCGAAAATTTTCGATGTTAGTAAATCCTCTGCATGCAGGGCTCTCTATCTAATCATAGCATATTCCTTATTATCAATCATTCATTTAGATCGGGAGTGAACTTTGAACTCTGAAATTGACCGATATTTTTGTGAAGCATGTTTGTTGGTTTGTCGACTAAAATGTCGAAGCTACAGCTTATTCAAGCTGTTGTTACTACGTTAAGGTCGCCAACCAGCTATTTGTACTCTAAAATACATGTTATTGGCCAAAAAAAGCAAAGTAACGCCGTTAAATATCAAAGTGGAGTTTCTTGTTTGTGTAAGTGGGCGTGGGCACCGGAGTCATTGGGCGGGACCAGGGACCTGTCAGTTGACCTATGATTGATCGGATCTCCTTTCCAATTCAGTATTTGAACAACCAGGAGGTACTTTTTCCACTGACAGGTCACGTGTGCCTAGATAGAAGACACCGGACAGTCCGGTATACAGTTCACATAGACAATGGACCAATCGCGGGTGTCAATCAAGGAATAAACCGACAAATCAAAAAAAGTATTCAGCCCGGACCTGAACTCTGACCGCCTTTTTTGTTTACCTTTTTTGTTTGTTTGGCGATTTAAACGTCGTAACTACAGCTTGAATAAGCTGTAGTTACGACGTTTAGGTCATCATCTAACCATTTTACTCTTTTGTCACAAGCTACTTATCATAAATTTCGAAAAATAACTCCGTTGAAAATCGAAGCGGGACTTCCTGTTGGAGTCAGTGGGCGGGGCTAACGTTGTAAGTGAGCGGAGCCAGCGATCCGTCAATTCGTTGATCGTCTAACGAAACTCTGAGATACTGACTCATTTCACGATCAGTCCTCGTAGTTGTACAAGCTGATCTGAGTCTACAACAAGCACGTTTGTAATAGTTTATTTTTACATTAATATATTTACGCGACACGACGAAGAATTATAGACAAGAAAGTTTAAAGAATAGAATAACGAGCCAAATGCCGTAAATACAGCTTTATACACCAATGATAATCAAAACTGGATAAATTCACTGGAAAGGTTTCTTTCATTTACTATCAAATAAATCATAAATGTAACTATAATATGTGAGGAAATACGCCTCTTATTGTCGGCTATGAAGTTGATAAAGACAAGTCGGCATTGATCTTAGATGATGTCAATACCATCTGTTGTAAGGATATGCATATGTGCTGCACCATGCATTGTGCAACACGAATCGTTTTAAGATTTACGGTTTCTTCGTTTGACCCCAATATCACCCCGAGCAGCAACATGTTTTGTTAACAATGCAATGTCGTTTATGTAGCCCATTGCCGTAACAACAACATTTTAGACTAGTCCATATTGATAGAAGCTACAGACGACTATTTCAAGATGATGTAAATGCAATTATTTTTTCTTCTTTTTGGATAGAAAACATTGTGAATAATGAAGAAATTGCTTGATACACACAATTTCTTCATTTCCAACTATGCTTTCCAAAACTTTTTTCTTGAGTGGAGGGAGGGATTTTGCTTGAATGGGTTAGTAAGTAAATTGGATGTATTTCACCCAGGAATTTGGGACACGTGAACAATCGTCTTGGAAAAAACGCGCGATACTTTGAAAAATCGAGGGAAATAACTCAGTTTGACAGTTATAGTGAGAACAGGCATATATGATATTGACCTTTTATCACTCACCAGAACTTGTACATCTAAACTGATATGTTTGTTTGTTTGTTTTTCATTCATTTTTTGAATTATATATGCATTCGACGGACAGTGATTCTAAATCAAAGAATCAATCGACTAATTGAATTATTCAATCAGATCTGAAGTGAACTATGAACCCCAACAATGGACGACATTCAAGTGAATCATTTTCGATGGGTTTGCGACTTAAACGCCGTAATTACAATTACAGTTATTCAAGATGTAGTTACGACGTTTAAGTCGTTATCCAACCTTTAATATGTTTCTTGTCATAATTTTACCAAATAACGCTGATAAATACCGAAGTAGAACTTCCTGTTGGAGGTCAATGGGCGTGGCCAGAAATCCGTCAATTAACACTTTCCTCTTAAATCTCTGGTTTTTACGTCAATGTAATTTTATGATTGAAAAAACATTGTAGATAAAGAAGAAATTGCTTATTACAAGCAATTTCTTCTTTTTCTACAATATTTTCTATCCTACTGAATGGTTCTTATGCAAATTAAACCCACTGTAATTTTTCGTCTGCAAAACCTTAGAATTTGTACAGATCTTCAGTTTTGCAAGAAAAGGAAAGGGATATTTAAGAAAACCTTATCACACTGTATAAGCCACTAAAAGAGTAAATTCTGTATTTCTTTTAATCCTCATACCCCATTTTCCATTATTTTTAAGGATGATTGCATATCAAAATCAAGCGAAATACACCATATTAAAACCATATTGTCTCGTACTCTATACATATTCTATGAAAATACGAGGGTTTTCTGATGTAAAATCAAAGGAATACACTTATGTTCACAAAGATTTCGAAATGTTTTTAAAACAATATTTTGCTGGTCCTTAAGACCCAACATTCCTATTTTTATGAGAGACACAACCCTGCTTTCAATTCAAGATGTTTTTACGGAAGCCCATATTCAGAGGCGGAATGATTGCATTACGCATTATTATTTTTCGTCTGATTGACTAAGAACTTTTAATGTCGTCTGCATTATTTCTGGAATCGTCTGATGTTTTGTTTTGGAATTCTAAAACGCCATGCACGATTGCCTATCAAACAGATTTCTAAATGAACACTGCCTTTACAACAAAAGAGAAGGTTATTGGTGATTAGACTTTAGCAATATAGAATTTTGCGCAATGGACTATATCAATAGAAACATTCTGACTAAACTGTGTCCTAATTTTATACGCGAAAGCAGTATCGGCTATTATAGACATGCTGTACGTAAATGTACGATCGGAAAATTATTACTTGAATCATTTTGACCTTTTCCTGTCAAGTTTTTTTCAAAATGTTAGACCTGTCAAAATTCAAAAGGTTTTGCAGACGACAATTCAAAGTCGATTAAATTTGCAAAATGACCGTTCAGTAGGATAGAAAATATTGCGGAAAAAGAAGAAAATGCTTGTAACAAGCAATTTCTTCTTTTTCCACAATATTATCTCAACCATGAAATAACAGGGCTGGAAAAACCAGGGATTGAACCGGCAAGGGATAATTGGACAGCTGACCGACAGAGAGTCGATGACAATCATTTATCGATTGACCTTTCTTTAACTATCTTGAGTTTTGATTGATTGATTGATTGAATGGGATTTTACTTTAAACAGCATTTCAGTCATATTAAGGCGGCTGGAGCACCTAACAACGGATTCCTGGTATTTCTCATACTAGTACTACAACTACATCGAACCCATGACATCCCATGATTGAAGATTAGGAGTCTGATGCTCTACTGACTGCGCTATGACGGCGGTATCTAGAGTTTTGAAGCATTCTAACAGACAGCATCTCAGAATTAAACAAATAATTACCCATTCTGGAATTTTTCACATACTTTTTTCATCAAACGGTTGGCCGCTTTTAGGAGATAAACAGGTATACTACATAGTGAATATGGCAATCATCTTCACTTGCGAAGGTTAACCTAATACCATATACAATGTATTCCCGCATTTTAACACGCCGAAGAAATAAAGTTTTGTACAAAAACCAAAACAAAACAAAAAAACAATTTCTTCTTTACTCACAAAGTTTTCTTCCTCATATGGCCACTGTTTTTCAATTCATACCTACTTTGTTTTGTCGTCTGCAACCTCTTGTAATTTGGACTAGTCTAATTTTTGTCGTTTAGTATGGGGTAACAGTAATCCAGAATCGACAGAATAAAACATCAATAGAAGACGAATAATTGATGTATATGACCTTCTAGAGTTAAAGCATTAATCCGCTTTTCACCTCTTGTTTGAAATATTAGTTTAAGGTGGACTGATATAGTTGGCCATATGTTGAAATCTATATGAAATTAATACAATGTCCAGAGCATACAAATGAGATAATGCAAAGAAAAACAAACAAACAAAAAAAAAAAAAAAACCCTAACAAACATCAACATGATGAAAAGCCAGGGAAACAGATTCTCGAAAAATGCATTTGATACAAAGTAACCGTAACTTCATTTCCAGTGCGTAAAAATGGTATGCATTGTTGTTAATCAAACTCTATACGCATCATTGTATCATTTTGTCATAATCTTTTGAATCATTACATTTATCATTTTCACAATAGCGAAGGCAATATTGTAAAAATGTCTTATTATACTACCTCCATAAAATAAAGATATTATTACTATTATTATTATAAACTTTATGTATCCAGACAATTTTTGCCATTTTGGTCTCCATGAGATTATCAACCCCCCAATCGTAGGCATGTAAAACTAAGTACTTTTGGCTATAATTTCTATATGACGAGAAAGTAGCAATATTAGCTATTCTAATTTTCAGAACTTGAACTTAATAGAAAGACCCTGCGCTTTCATGTAGCAGCAATTTTTATCAGAAAGGGGGGTAAGTTGAAGGCAAGACAATTTTTTTTCTTAGCTCACTTTTCAGGACAAAATGTTTCTGTTACTTTATCTACCAAACTCATTGAAGATGGACGAGGAGTTTGTTCCCAGCCTTGTTCCTACAAATTTAAATTGTATCGGTATATATTGTATTATCTATTCGAAACATCTTTTGCGAAATAATCTGCTTGGTAAGTAGCTATTTCTACTTTTCTGATAAAATTTCCCACAATTTAATGATTAAAAATCACATGTACAAACTATTATCAGCACTTTATTACTTACCATTCTTTTTGAACAGCTAGTACACTAAAATCTGATTGCCATATCTGCTTAAAACAACACAACAAAAACAGTTTGTAAAGGGAAGTAATTATACATCTCTATTTTGCTCCAAAAGACTCAATTTCTCCAATTGTACTGGTCTACAATAATCTATAAAGATACGTGAGATAGGCCTGAAACACAATGCATGTAATTGGCGGATAGCTGGCCCCGACCATTGAGATCCAACAGGAAATTAGACTGTGATATCCACGTTATTAACCCATTACCAGACGGCTACACTTAAACTGGTCCAAGTTGAAAGAAGTTGCAGACGACAGTTTAAAATTGATAAAATTTTGGATTTTTTTCAACCTACTAGGTAGGAAAAAATGTGGAATATAAAGAAATTGCTTGTAACAAGTAATATCTTCATTTTTCACAATGTTTTCCAAAGCTTTTTTTTTGGGGGGGGGATGTCTAAAAGCATCACTGAATGGGAATGTCTTATTTCGGCGTTGTCACTTTTTTGTAACACTTAATGATCAGTAATATGAAATCAAAATAGAATGGCTGGTGACTATAACGAAGTAACTACAGCTTGAATAAGCTGTAGTTAGGACGTCTTTGTCGCAAAACCAACAAAGGTGTTCAGAAAATTGAAAACCAATGTAGGAGTTAAAAGTTGACTAAGTATGTTTTTGTTGGTCTGCCGAGTTTTGATTGACAGCCGCGATCTGTAAATTTCAAAATGTAGACATCACACGCCGATTAAAACAAACAAACAAACAAACAAACAAACAAAAAAGCAAAATAACAATCACTATGAGAAGGCCGTATAATTGTGTCAATTATTATGTGATAAATTTTGAACATGTTTACTCCAGTAACCGTGCAGTTTCATTGTACTTTATTTCTAGAAGTTACTTTTTATACGAGACACAAAAACGGATTTTAGGCCAAAACAATAGCTAGTCACATAAAAACTAAACAACAACAACAACAGCAGCAGCAGCAACAACAACAAAACAAAACAAAACAAAACAAAAAAAAAAAAAAAAAAAACACAAAAAAAAAACAAAAAAAAAAAACGATGCCTTTTTTTGTTTTAGGAGTCTATTTTATATGTATTAGGCTCAAAGAAGGTGCATGCGTCCTGAATTGATTGAATAAGCCATATTTGTTCAAAATCGGGATTGAACAAATAAATTAAGTTCTTGGTAACCCCAATATGATATTATGTTTTATGGTATTCGATACTGTTTACATAGAGGAAACAATTTGAGGCCTTTGTGACATTTCGAGATTTATGAACATGAACTATGTTGAACTGGTATTAAGTTTCTTATTCCAGGAATACATCCATTATATGAACTCAATTCATTAGCTCAAAAGAGAGACGTTCCATTTTAGCTAGCAAAGCGTCAGCTTTGAAAGCTCAAGTTAACAGACAAAACTTTGAGGTCTTCTCTGAGTTCAATGAGTGCAAACTGCTTAACCACTAAATCCATTGAATGCCTACGCCATAAAAAGTAGTTCTGGTATATTTCAAGAATTTTTCAAACTCTATTTAAATTGTATTGAGCTCTTTCAAAAGCATGCTATCTAACTCATTCCCGCTTAATTTCGATTCTTAAGCATCTCAAGAAAAATGGTTTGGAAAACAATGTGGACATTGAAGAAATTGTTTGTTACAAGCAATTTCTTCAATGTTCAAAATGTTTTCTACCAAATTTCAACATCTTGAAATTGTCGTCCGCAACGTCTTTTAATTTGAACCAGTCTAAGATTTTGTCATGTTACTGGGTTAATTTAGCCTCGTTTATTTATCATGACCTTTGACAAAGAGGAATACTTAACAAAACCATGCTTTGCTAGCTTACAGTACTTTCAGTACTTTGATTCTGAATCTGTTTCTATTTTTTGTCCGGCTTTATTTATCACAGTGTGAGACGATTTATTTGTAAAAAGAGTCTGGTGAAATCCTGCTAAAATCCCACTGTATATAGTTGGCGAATCGCTAGCCAGGCGAACTGGTATCCGACAAAGAAGCTTGACATCCTTATTCAAGCTGTAGTTGCGACGTTTAGGTCACTAACCAACCATTTTACTTAACTTTGTTAAGGGATTGGTTGAATAATTTTACCCAATTAGACTTAAACTTTTCAATTTTCAAGGAAGTTGCTCACGAGAATTAAAATTTCGTAATAATTAAAATCTATGCACTGAAAGTACTGTTTGAGACTGAATTTGAACGTAATGCTTCTAAGTGGTTCCGCAGACTAGATAATTCGCAGTTGACATTTCAGCCATAGCTAAGCATTTTGAATTTAGATACTATATATTCATGAACCCACGAAAATTGTTTGGAGCACAACATCGGGTGCCAACACTCGACTGTATATGAAGAGACTGGTGTAACAGAATAAAAATCAAGATTTTATCTTTTTTTCACATATACCTTTTATGAAGAAGCCTCCGTCAATCGCAGTGCCTTTATCAAAATGCATGCGTGTAGGTGTGTAAAATATCATGAGATTCAGGCTAAAGGATTAAGAGGTATAGGCGACAAAAGACCTTGATCTTTAAAAAAAAGGAGTATGATTCAAGCGAAGCATTTATACTCACAGAAAGATATACAAGATTGTTGATGTTATGAAAATCATACCATATGATCAAGAGATATTAGCAAAGTAGAATTGTGGTCATTGGCATTCTGCTATGACCTGGGTATTCAGAGTAGGTGGCAGATTCAAGGACAATGCTCTTGCTCTCAACCAGGTGCACACAATGTCAAGAGAATCGAATTGTAAGATCAAGATATATATGCAAGGTATAATTTGACTTTTGAACTTCTTCTGTGACCTTGGCCTTTGGATCACTAGACTACATCATTCGTGAGAAATTAACAAGTCGGTAAAGCATTATGAGAGCAGACCTATGAATCAATAATTAAACTATGAACAAAGAATCAAACGACCAATTAAATCATTCATTTAGATTGGAAGTGAACCTGTACTCTGACATAGGCCAACATTTAAGTGAAGCATTTGTGTTGGTTTGTTTCTTTTACAAACGGTACTTACAAAGTTTAGCTCGCAAACCAACCAATTTACTTTTGTATTACATGGTTCTGGCTATAAATTTGCCAAATAACGCCGTTTAATAGTGAAGAGGAACTTCCTTTTGGAGTGAGTGGGCCTGACCAGAGGGTTCTGTTGGTAGGCCATTTCCAAATTTTACGTCTGACCTTGTACTGTGATATTGACGTTTATAGTAGGAGCTTGAGTCAAGAACAACAGCCTTGTGTTCAAGTATATGAAATATTATTAGAGATTTCACAAAGTTTCAAGTTTTTTTTCATATCACGCGATCTTTCCGAAAATAAAAATAACATTCGTTTTGTTACAGAAAATAACATGTTAATACATTTGAAATTTTATCATTTTATTTTCAACATTCCTTTTTATACAATACTTTTCTTTTTCTCTTATTTTTAAGGAGGGGGGGGGGTGTGCACCAAAACATTGGTTAGTAATAGATGGAGTTTTTTAACGATACCATTTTACCAGGTGGCAAAAATTTAACAGATCCATATTTTAAAAAGTTGCAGATGACTATTATACATGCAGGAAAATGGAAAGGTAGATGCCTAAAAGGATAGAAAGACTTGTGATAAAAACAGATATTGCTTGTAATAAGCGGATTCTCCTTCCACTTACCACAATATCTATCTCTGTCATTTTTCTTCAGAGCGTGAAAATATGGGATTATATGGGAATGGGCTCAACTGTTGCATTACTTACCGTGACATTCTAGACTTTTTTTTGCTTGAGAAAAAGTTTTAAACCAGTAACCTCGGACCTCATCATTTATTCATTGCGGGATTTTTAACCTCCATTCCAAGACGGCAAAATTTGACTTGTCCAATCTTGACAATCAACAATATCAAGTTTATGATTTTTTCAACTTTCTGGTTAGAAAACATCGCGGAAATTGAAAACATTGCTTATTACATTTCTTCATTTTACACATTGTTTTCCCAGTTGGATTCCTTAAAGTGCGCTAAAAAGCGCCATTGTGCGGTAATGGGTTAAAGCATATTATGAACACTCAGAGACTCGATTTTAACATCATTCCTACGAAAAGAAAACATGGACCTACGATTCTTTCGACACGTTCTTTGCAACAAAGTCTACACACTAAGTTACAAATCTGTCATTTTCTTGAAAATAAGGGTTAAGTTATTTATCGGAAATTTATCTTTCAAGCCAGTAAGTACATAATGCGTGACATTGCAACTTTCGGTTGTCTAGTTTTTAATCTTCGGTGACTTAACAAGACCATAAAAAAGAAACCAATTAAAGTAACTTTAGGAAATAAAATAGCATAATGGTGGTGAGAGCGCGCGATGAGCCCGTGTTCTCGTTGTAATAATGTCGTGTTCTGATAATCATAACTGACGTTTGTTTTCCAAAACAGTGCACCGGTGGTTTTAGAGGGGGTTCGGGAGTTCGTTTGAATCCCCTCTGTAGCCTTATCATTTCACACACGTGGAAAAATTCAATATAAATTTGATAATACAGTCGATCTTGGTCGAGCGACCACTTCTATTAAGCGACCACGCCCATTAAGCAAACATAATCGAAATCCCTATTTTTAAAAGCAAAAGCTCTTAAGAAGCGCATGGCCATATTACTACACGGAAAAGAACTGATAAGAAGCTAAAATGTAGCAGATATATTCTATTTTCGTGTATAATATTTGAAATTTATAAAATTAGATTTAGCCTACTATTATTCTGTTTAATGGTCTTATTCGAGCACCATACATTTTTAATGAGAATTAATATTGAAATACAACTTTCAAAATGTATAAACAGTTTACTTCCTAGAAATCTCGGGGTTTAAAAATTGTAGACTTCCAAAATTCGATATTTAAGAATCCCAAATCGTCAGTGAAATTCTAAAAATCTCGTAACTGCAGCTTTAATCAAGCTGTAGTTACGGGGTTATATGATCACACCGACGAAATAAAAAAATGAATAGCATTTGTCTGATAAGGTAAAGGGATGGCCAGATAATGAGTGTACAATACAACGATTCAAAAGAAAACAAACTAAAACTGTGGTATTAACCCTTGTCATGCTGAAGCCGGAATATTTCGGTTTGGGCAGAAGGTATAGACAAAGATCAGCCTGCACATAAGTGCAGTCTGATCTTGGTCTACACCTCCTGCTTGTATCCCCCCCCGAGAAGTTATGAAATTGTTTTTTAAAAGAAAAATTGATTATTGAACAGCTAGTACTTTCAGTGTTCTCAGCCCTTTGATTTTTTTTCATTTCCATAAAGGATTTTATACAGCATGACAAGGGTTAAAGGGGGTTGAAGGACAAATACGAATACCGTTCAGGAAGCGCGCCAGAAGATTCTCCATCGAAGACTCGTTATCCCCAACCAGTTTAATTTACAAGTCCAAATGAACAAGTGCGTCATATTTTCAACCATCTCATATCTGAAGCGAAAACATTGAGCAACCTGGACAGCCACACAGCAGGACATTTGTCGATTGTCTACAGGAACTTTGGGTCAGTATATAGCTATCTACAGAGCACGAAGTGAAATCTCTGAGCAGACTGTACGAATGATCTGAATCTTTACTCGACGCTTCAATGAAATGGTTGGGAATGTCTCGCTCAGGCACTCGCGGCTGTCAATCAAATGATCTCTCAATCAATGAAGTTATTCATTTAGACTGAAAGTTAACTTTGAGCTGCGAAATAGGGCCGGTATTTCTGTGAATCATTTTTGTTGGTTTGGCGACTTAAACGTCGTAACTACAGCTTATGAAAGATGTAGTTACGACGTTTGGGTCGCCAACAAACCATTTAACTTTTCTGTTACTTGCTACCAG
Organism: Fragum fragum; assembly: GCA_946902895.1. Classification (NCBI taxonomy): domain Eukaryota; kingdom Metazoa; phylum Mollusca; class Bivalvia; order Cardiida; family Cardiidae; genus Fragum; species Fragum fragum. Next base: position 41,389,814 of record OX336366.1, on the reverse strand, counting down.
CAATCGATTTGAAAAATGTCGCCTTTTAAATGAACTTTCGGTTGAAGACAGAGGGTGGGGCCAACGGAATGAATAGGACACAATGTCGTTACTACAGCTTTAATAAAGCCGAGATCATTATACAATGTACATTTTCTGTATAGCCACTGATTTTAAACGATCAGGTCATTTTCCATACTCACTAGGCTGTTTCAATATCATGAGACAGTAAAGGATATGATAGTTTGCTTCATTTTTAAGAGTAAAAGGCCTTGAAGTGTGCAGAGTACTTATTCAAAAGTGGATTCCTAGACATGAGTGATGAAAAACCGTGTGGTTATAAATGTATTTAACCCATTCCCACACAGTGGCGCTTTCGAACGACCCCCAAGAAAAACAATTGAGAAAACATTGTGTAAAATGAAGAACGTTGAAAGTTGAAAAAATCTAAAATTCTTTAAACTTTAATTATTGTCATCTGCAACCCCTTCCAAGTTGGACCAGTCTAAAGTTTTGTCGTCTGGTAATAGGTTAAATGGATTGTTTTACTAAGCCACGTGTATGTAGAATCGGTCTTTCTTTTGAGTCTATGTAAGATTACAGATATTAAGAATCCAGGAATTATGAAATACTAGTCATAAGTGCTTTCGGTACTTTGATATTTTAGTACATGTGTGTTTTACATGTCAATTTGGAAACCCTCCAAGGATATAGAAACCAAATGTACAAATTGTAATACCATGTAATAGTTCCTTCTTTACAAATGTATATATGCGTTTCAATTTAATTTGTTATACGAAAGAGGACAAATAAGTCAATGTGAGAAAAACAAAATCGATTAGCCTAAGTTGATCTTTGAATTTTCTGTGTCCAACAATCACACGTCGCCTGGAAAAAAATATTTCGCCGTTACCGAGCTACTTTTGATAGATGCGTTCTATACATGATTAAGTGAAATGAGTTACAAAATATATTATTCAATGTAATTTACGGATAAATGGCCATTGACTCCGCTGGCAACACTCACTGACTCAAACAGGAAGTTCCATCTTGGTATTGAACGGCGTTATTTTGCAAAATTTGTGGCCAATAACATGCAACATAAAGGGTGGTACGTTATTTAAGCTGTATTTACGGTGGTTAAATAGCCAAACCAACTAAATACAAAACAAAGATATCGGCCAATTACGGAGGACTTTCAAAGTCCACTTCCGGTGTATATGAATGATTTGATTGGTCGATTGATTCTTTGATTGACACACGCTATCCGTAAATTAAGTTTTCTTTCCAAACACTAGGTGTTCTCCGTTTTTATTATTCTAGCATTAATCGACAATGCACATTATTACACCGAATGCTCTTGGTTGCCATGACCTTATTTTGATAAACAAACTGGTTTTTCCAACTGGGTTTTCCTTCCGTCTAAATATATAACACAGTTTCCAATTCGGTCAGACAGATAAATGTCAAAATATAGTATTACATGATTAATAGCTAATTCTAAAGAGGCCCTTTTCCTTAACCCAAGTTAAACGTCTTTGTAAGAAAGGGAAAATTTCGGTTAGCCGCAGTTAATCAAAACATTATTTGACTATTCATTTAGACCAGATTTGCACTTTGACCTCAGACAGCTTTAGTTTTGGGGAGACTTACAGTTTAATCAAGCTGTAGTTTCGATTACTAAAGAAAGAGAAAGAACAATCTGCTATTTTGGTGTCCATAACTGCATATTTGAAATATTGCTTCAGTCTAAATGCCTTTCCCGATGTCAGTAGATACGTCAATTCAGGGATCGCCCTGTCCTGCCCACCAACCTCCGACATGATATTTTGGCTGAAATATCGAACGACTTTCATTTGCATAATTGATGGCCAGGAACATAAAAAACATAAACAGATTGTTTGCGGGATAAACGTCGTAGCTACAACTTGAATAAGCTGTCATTACGTCGTTTAAATCGCTAAGTCAATATAAATATCTAAAATGAATGTTAGAATTCAGCAAACAAAATACTTGAAATGAATGTCAGAGTTCAAAGTTCATTTCCGGTCTGAATTAACAATTTGATTGGTCAATTATATTTCTAAGTGAGAGAGTTTATCCGTTAATCATCAGTACTATCAATATTTCCTAAACATGAACCGTTTTTAACACACAATGGGAATCATTCGGGGAATAGGAAATTTTATCGATTGGCAGTAAGTTTTCCTTTTCTTTTTTTCCCCTACTATTTTTCCCACTAGGATAAAGATTTTGACAATGATGTCAGCGTATTTGGAATAATAATTTCATGGTATCCAGGAAGCATAGGAACCGTGTTTTAATCCGTTCCCACACAGTCACGTTTTTTACGGCCCCCAAGAAAAAAATATTCATAAAAACGAAGAAAATAAAGAAATTGCTTATAGCAACCTTCAGGTTTTCTACCCAGAAAAACTAAGATTCCTAAAAATTTTAACTGTAAGAGCTTTAAACCATTCAAATAAAAATCATCATATTTCATTACGTGTGGTATGGAGCAAGCTGGTTTACTAAATCAGCTTTCGCAGGTTGATATAAAATTCATTGTGAAATTTACCAAAACGAATAGGGAAGTCCAGTTCAATTCCAATTTTTAAAGTAAGACTTACTTCCTGACTACCTACAAAAACAAGATTTAACCCTTTCCTGTTTTGAAAAATTTTAGACCCGTCGAAATTCAAAGGTTTTTTCAGACGGAAATTTTAAATGGACTTAATATGAAAAATAACCATTTAGTGGGGAAGAAAATATTATGGAAAAAGAAGAAATTGCTTTCAATTATGAAATCACAGGGACTTAAAAACCAGTCTCAAACAGGAAATTGTCAATAGATTATTAGTAAAACGAGTATAATATGTATTAAATAGACCCTTTCCGATCTTATCACGATGGCTATCAAGACAGTAAGGCATTTATCACCATAGTCGGTATACCGTTGTAACAGAAGAATAGAAAATAATGCCTGTAACAAGTAGACACCTATGTCACAAGCATGTCTTATATTGTGACAACTATCTCTATCCTGTTCTTGATACGGTGTTTACAGTTCTGTTTTATTCGGAATAATCAAATAGTATTCAACGAAGGCCAGAAATCGAAAGCTTACTTGTCTTTCTGTTGATATATTAACTAAGTGACATTCAAAAATAGTGTTCGTAGACAGGGGCTCTTTTAAAACAGAGTTTCTTTTTTTTTCGGTAAGGCTCAAGACTATACCGCCGTTGTCAGTCAAACATAGATTACCCAATCAAATCACTTCTCCCGTCCGGAACCGCCAGTTACCATCTCGTCGATTGGCACCAACAATGTCGTTAATACAGCTATAGTTACGGAGTTTCGAATATCCGGACGTTTGTTATAACAAATGTCTTCGGCGTCGGAAACACTATTTTAACCCTTTCCTATTTAATCCCTGGTTTTTACATCCCCGTTTTTTTATACCCGAGAAAATATTGTGGTAATAAAAATTGCTCGTCACAGGCAGTTTCCTCTCTTTCCACATTATTTTCTTATCTACTGGATGATCATTTTTCAATTAAAATCAACTCTGATTAGTCGTCTGCAAAATCTTCGAATTTGGCCAGGAATACAGTAAAGGGTTAAGTCTATAGTATCTTCGACACTCTGACCTGCCGGAGTGCCTTTTGAAAATTTGCATGTCAAAGCTTAACCCATTACCACACATTGACGCTCAAGAAAAGAGAGCCAGGAAAACATTGTGGAAAATGAAGAAATTGCTTGTAACAAGCAATTTCTTCATTTCTCACGATGTTTCCTAACCAAAAGAAGACAAAATTATTTAAAATTCATTCAACTAGAAATTGTCATCTGCAACTTCTTACCATTTGGACAGGTCTAACATTTTGTCTTCTGGTAATGGGTTGATCAATCCCCCAAACTCTCTATACTTATCAAATTTAAGAACCAGTCCAGGGACTGGACAAGTTGCTTGTCATTGAGTCTAATTGAGATTTTTAAAAGTTTTATTATTGGCCAAGAAAGAGACCAATGTACACAGTTCCTGGTTTACGAACAAGGAAGATAAACTACCGGTGCGAAATGTAGGAGACATCTCCATAAAACACACACACGGTTTATCAGTTACCAGACAACAACATTTAACACTGGTCCAAATTTAAGGAAGTTGTAGACCGACAAATTTTTAGTTGATAAAAAAAAATGGTACAGTTTCTTGGTATTTTAAAATTCTTAATAAACTTTTTATTGCTTCTGAAAACTATCAAGTAATTGTCTCCTTTTTTACTGTTTTACTTAATAATAATTAATGTCTACATATTCCGTTTTTTGTGGCAAATGGTTCCCTTTTGAAACTGTGAAAACTTATCCAGTCTTATGTAAGACTACTTGAAATCTGCAGGAAACCAACTGAATCAGAATTCGTCGCATATAATTTGCTTCTTCCAAAAGCCAATTCAAATAACAAGCTGGTGTATATACATTTCCTTTATCGAAACTCTTTACCAAGCAATAATTCATTTCCTTTTGATTTAGTCTAAAGGAATGAAATATCTTCATCGAAAAAGGCGAAGATAATTATATGCATGACACTACCTTCTCTTTTTTATCATTAAGGAGACGAATGGATTTTTGTTTAGTTTTCATGGGGGTATGAAACGAAAAAACTACTCACACCATATGTATAAGCAGATTAATACGTAAGTGTGATTATGGGTTTCGAGTATGTATCGTGCAGGAGACATCGTTTGTGGACTGTTAAAACTTCTTAACTACAGCTTTCTGAAACTGTATTTACGACAGTTTATTGGGTCATCGACAATAACTAGAAACTTCTCGTCAAAAAATGTCAAATTGACAAGCTTCATAATCCAATTTTTTTCTTTGCAGGTCTACACGTATATGTATCTATTTGCCTTTATCTAACATAGCGACTTATTCGTCATTATTGTTAAACAAAGATAATATTTTGTCGCCTAATCATTGTTTGACATTCTTTGGGTCATAACAAAATTGTTCTCTTGTAGTTGATTACAGCTTTCACTATTGTTCGTTCATCCGTAATCTCACAAGGACAATAGCCACCAATAAATTAGGACCTGACTATGTCCTAGAAATGTGTAGCGATTATCAATCACAATATCGAGGGCTTAGAGCAAAAACATAGTATGGCTCTATACATTGTATAGAGCCATACTATGTTTTTGTTTTAAGCCATCGAATTATGTGACGATTATCTCTCACAAAGATTGGTGACGATTAGCCATCAGATACTAACAGAAGAATGGTTCATTTTAAGTTTAATTTCACTCCACGATGACAGTCAGTCGTTCTATTTTCCAGCTAATTTTCTCTCTACACGCTTATAATTCAACGGCGATAATGTGTTACCTGACGAAGACAATCACATAATGCAGTTAAACCCTTCCCACATGACAAATATTGGACCGGTCCAAATTGTATTTGAAGACGACCAATTCAAGTATATGTAATTTGAGATTGTTTGTACTTTCTGGGTAGGAACAGTCGAGGATAATGAAGAAATTGCTTTTCAAGAGCAATTTCTTCTTTTTTTTCACAACGTTTCCTAGTTTTCTTTTATTGATGGGTGTTGAAACAGGCCGTTGTGTGGGAATAAATTAAAAAGGTAACAGTTTTATAGCTCATCTACAGAGAACACTCAATAAGTAACCGATAGACGGTAACTTGTCATATCAACACAAAATGCTGAGATTTTAAAAGTTTTTGTTTGTAAACAAGTGAAATTTTATCCCCGGTGAAGTATACGAACCGTCCTTTAAGGTCAATTTAGATTTAAACTTATTTATTTTACATCGATTGGGACACAAGTTCTTCCAACTTAGGTTAATCCCTCTCGATTCACCTTCCTGGAAAATGCAACAGTACTCGCACCGAAAGTTCGGGCCAATGACAGAACCAAGATCGATAGCCGCTCCCGAGAATCGAACTAAGGACATCTTGATCAGGAAACCGACGCTCTACCTCTCGACCGCGGACATCATAGTGAACAAGTGACATTTTATCCCCGGTGAAGTATACGAACCGTCCTTTAAGGTCAATTCATGTCATTCATTATACTAATTTCTCTGTAGGAACACGCTTGACATTAACTCATTATCACCTGACAAAAATTTATACTGGTCCAAATTGAAAGAAAATACAGACAACTGTTTTAGGTTGATGAAATTCTAAAATATGTTGTCTCTTGGGGTAGAAAACCTTGTGATCATTCATGATCCTAAAATCTCTGTAGGAACACGCTTGACATTAACCCATTATCACCTGACAAAATTTTATACTGGTCCAAATTGAAAGAAAATACAGACGACAGTTTTAGGTTGATAAAATTCTAAAATTATTTGTCTCTTGGGATAGAAAACATTGTGGTCATTGAAGAAATTGCTTGTAACAAGCAATTTCTTCTATGTCCACAATGTTTTCCAAAGATTTCTTTTTGAGGGGTGTAAAAAATTGTGTGGGAATGGGTTAAAGGAACAAATAGTAAGTCACCGAACGCGTAAAAGCCAAAACAATTGACGGGTCGCTGGCCCCCGACAGCAGGCGTTTGCTAAAATCAGTCAGCTTTCATAACTGGTTTACAAGAAAGCCAAGTTTATACCCACTAAAATCAGTTTCTTTACCGTCCTTATGATTATCTCGATCATGTCCCTCTCTACATTGTTTAACAATATTAATCCTTGTCATGCTGAACCCAGAATATTCCTGTTTAGGTAGGAGGCATAGACTAAGACCAGCCTGCACATATGTGCTGTCTGGTCTTAGTCTACACCACCTGTTTGTCCTTGTTGAGCAGGAGTTGTTCATAGAATTAATTGTCTGAAGAAGTATTAGTACCCTGTAAGAGTTTCCAGTGCTTTTAAAGTCAAGTTTATAGAAAAAAATAACCATTAAGTAGGGTAGAAAATTTTGTGGAAAAAGAAGAAATTGCTCGTTACAAGCAATTTCTTCTTTTTCCACAATATTTACTCAAATATAAAAACACAGGAACGTAAAAACAGGGATTAAACGGGAAAGGGTTAAAGAAGCAGGCGGGGCTCTCATCCGTTTCGTCTTGTATCCTTGCACTATCCTCCCGAACAATTAACTGTCTTCTGAGGGCGTCGCTCTTATGGGCATGTGCTACGGTAGCGACGATAACACCCTTCCACTGCGTTCCTGCCATGTCTTGTTATTCTAGATTGTGCTTTTGCATGGTAGAATAATCCAGCCCGCTGCAATATGTCATTCCTGCTTATTTCAGGTTGTTAATATATATATATTTTAAATTTTTCTTTCTAGAAACGATAAACTTAATTTTGTTATTCTATGTGCACCGTAAAGTAACAAGGCAGAATGCCCAAAAACACTTTAGTGAAATTAAAAATCCTTTACGCCGGCTTTCCCAGAGCAAGTCCTTTCTGAAGACACGAGGTTATAGTCCTATACATGGCCCAGTCAAACTGGGCTACTGCGTCGTTCTTTATTTGGTCTTTGATAGTTTATTGATAGAACAAGGACAGTAAGTGTCTCTTTCATTCTTACGTACTTAAATCAGTTTCGCGTTATCCATGAGTTTGTCAAGTACTTGTGCACAGACGTTGTTACGCAAATGTGATTCGATGTGAACATGTTATACAGTAAGTGATTCGATGTCCGTCAAGCAGAAGGATACACTTTTGATTTGTGTGTTTGTTTGAATGGGGGTTTTACGCCGCTTTCAACAATCTTTCAGCTGAGCACCTAACAATGGAATCCTGGTATTTCTCACACCAGTACTACCATTACATCCTTCCCTAGGCTCCAGCTGCTATCACACATAGGTCTACGATTATCGACCCATTGGTGAGAGACAAATAGTCGGAAAGGATGAGTGCCGCCGTCGGGGATCGAACATACACAATGAAAATGACGTTACCTTAGACTACCTTAGGCCTATATGGAATCGTATTTGACACTGTCAGTTCTTGCCAAATCTCAATTAACGTGCCTACTTATGCTATCGTGAGTGATACCCTTAGAAGCCTTGGTAAGTTTTGGTGACCAATTTTTTTACGAAAATTGAAAATACGATTTAGCTTCTTTTTTGTTGTCATGGACACTTTTGTAAGATGCAAGATAATTGCAGTAGCAATCCGAAATTTCTCGAGGATCGACAAGTCAGCTTTCAAGATGAATTTAGAAGTAGAACTTAAGAACAGAATTGGATAAAATTTTGTAAAAGGTAAATCAAATGTCCGCCAAATCTGTTCAGATAAAAATCATTTTTTTTGATTGGTACTCAACTCCAGCTTCCTTACATGTATGGTAATTGCGGTGAAGAGGATACGGACTTTTTTTCTGAATTGTCCGATTTTTTCTCTGTGGAATGCATATATTAAACTAGAAATATTTTAGGTATATAATAATAATAATAAAAAAAAAAAAAAAAAAAACACACTTCTGATCAGTTGTCTAGGAAAATCTGCCTATATAGCAAAAAAAAATTTTTTTCGTATTTTCAAATGCTAGGATAAGCCATCTTCACAAATCACAAAAATAGAAAAAAATGTCAACAGCATAAAAACGACAAAATTACAACTTTTTTTATATATTAAAAACGTGACCAGACTTTAATATTTTAGAATTTTCCAAATTTATAAAAGTTGCAGACGACATATTTTTTTTTTTATATGATGAACTTTTAAATCTGTTTTTTTTTGGAATAGAAGTTATTGTGGATAATGAAGAAATTTCTTGTATTAAGCAATTTCTTCATTTTCCAAAGTGTTACCGAATGTCCCTTTTCTAGGAGAGGGGGAGAATGGTAGCAATAATCAGACAAGTGTGACGCAATAAAAATATTGGAAATTTCTAACGTCATGAAAGTGACGTCATTTAGGCAGGTTTTCCTGGATAACAGAACATTTGTATATTGTTAAAAGTTGATAACTTCCAATTTCGTGTGTTGCCGGTGTAGTAGTCCAATATTGTTGGTCCATCGTTTTCGATCAGCTAGGAAAAACGTGAATTTTAAAAACAAGGAGTCAAATTGGTCCCATTCAATTAGATTATATTGGTCCAACGAGATATTTTGTCACTACGAACAGAATGTATCGTATCACAACTTCGAAGATCTATGGCTCATGGACGATTTAAACAAACTGCGAGTTTACAGCGTGCCCCGTTCTACGGGGGCTTTATAACCAATCACCAGACGGCACAATTTTAGACTGGTTTCGAATTCATGGAAGTTGCAGACCAGAATTCATTGTTGATAAAATTTTGTAACTCATTGTCTTAAGAGGAAAAAACATAGTGGAAAATGAAGAAATTGCTTGTAACAAGCAATTTCTTCATTTGCCACAATGTTTTTCAAAAGCCTTTTCTTGGGGGTGTAAAAAAGCAAGATTCTGTGGAAATGGTTTTATCGACAGTAAGTTTATATCATGCATCACCCCACCATTGAATGACAAATATCAAGTTAATGTTCGAAAGAGGTATGAGTTATACAATAGATTAATGCACTTCATAACACGTTTTGATACATTTGCTTTTTCTTAGCCCATTCCATCACGACATGATTTAAGACTGGTCCAATTTCGAAAGATTATGCAGAAGGCAATTGGATGAAATAGTAATAATAAAATGCATTTTTTGGGACAAAATGCAATGTAGCAAATGAGAAATTGTTTGTTACGAGTCATCAATTCTTGGAGTGTGGAAAAATCGGGCTTCTGAGGGAACTGGCTACAGTCTTTAGGTAACTATGTTATTACGCATCCCAATTTTTAAATAAGATAGCCTTCAAGCCTCCATATGACAAAAAAAACCCCAAAAAAACAAAAAAACCGCATTATGCAATTGCTGAAAAAACCAAATAACCGATGCTCCAAGACCAAAAGGTTAACCCATTTCCAGACGATCCCGCATTTAACGTGTCAAAAAATAGCACTGGAAAACATTGTGGGAAAAGGAGAAATTACTTTAAACAAGCAATTACAAATACCCCTCTTCTCACAATGTTCTCTACTCGGTACATATTTTCCCATAAAAGCACACTTTAAATTGTGGTCTGCAGTATCTTTCGGTTTTGGCTTGTCTAAAAATGGCAATGGGTTTATTCGCTGTTCCAGATTGAAAGAAATAATTACAGACCACAATTTAAGTTGATAGAATAAAACAAACGCTTTCTATTTATAAAGCGTCGTGGATAATGAAGAAAATGCTTTCTTAATTGTCTAAAATGGTTTTCTAAAGCATTTTTGCCGGGGGGGGGGGGGTCGTAAAAAGTGAAAGTGTGTGATATATCGGTTAATAAACTTGATACTGAAGCAAAGTTTAAAACTCGAATCCTAAAACTGTCACCTGAAAATTACCACAATTAAACTTTTGATTTGAATTTGACGTACCATTCGTCCATTTATGCAAGTCTTTTGATATTGTGGAGTATTCCTGTCGAAATATATAGATTGACTCGCCGTTAGCGTCCGACGGAAAGAGTTATAGACGCTCACGCCAAATTACATGGCTTAAATACAGTAAAACTTGTATAAAGCGACCACTTAGGGATGGCCAAGCAGTGGTCGCTAAAGAAAACGGTCGCTTAACCCATTCCCACACAGTGACGCTTTTGGAAGACCCTCAAGAAAAACAGTTGGGAAAACATTGTGTAAAATGAAGGATTTGCTTGTCACAAGCAAATTCTTCATTTTACACAATGTTTTCTTACCAGAGAGTTAAAAAAAAAAAAAAAAAAAAAAAACCCAATCTTTAAATTGTCGTCTGCATGTCGTCTAAATTATCCTCTCCTCTCTAGCATTTCATCGTCTGGTAATGGGTTGATATTTTTTTGTGACCTAATTATGATGGGGTCAATTTACTGGCATACATATAGTATATAAGAATTCTCACTCAATCCTAAGTTGTTAGAACTCATTAGAATCGTCTCATCAAGCGACCCTAATGAGCTCAAATAGCATAGAATTTATTTTTCTTTTCTCTTATAAATAATTTTCTTAATCTACCAAAAGGTTATGCCAATGCTTCGGCAAGTGAATTTTGAATGGTCACTTAATAAAAGTGATCGCTTAAAAGAAGAGGCCGCTTAAGCAAGATTGATCTAAATAGGTCAAATGTTATGCTTGTAAGGGTCACTCTGCCAAGTTCGGTAATTCGATGTGCTATCAATCCTGCAGTCTTGAGTTCGAAGCCCGAATATGTTAATAGGCATCGCGAAAAGCGCCATATTTTCCCTCTCACCATCCCGGGCGCCTACGTAGGTAATAAAGAATAATCCGGCTATGCTGGAGTGAGAAGTGACATGAAACCCTCTTAGGTGCACCAGCCACAAAGATGTATCTAAACACATTCAAAGTGACGAAAACCCAATACAATCAATCAACGAATTTAGTTCAAGTTCAGGGTTTCAAGTCTATTTTTACACTCGAGACTGTTGTCCACGAGTCTTCATAAAGTAAGATTCATTCTTTTGATCCGTATCGCAATGAAAAAAGAAATCTGTATATCTAAAGCAAAACTAAACAGATATTGTGTATTATCACTTTTATTGGTGTCATGCGGATCGTGTCTCAATGCTCCCGTAACCTACAAGAAAGGTATATAAATAACCAAGGTTTCTATGCACGGTTGCGAAATCGTTTGCACAAATAGGCCAATCGTGATTCATTGTATCGATCAGTATTGAAAGACCGGTTTCTCGGAATTAGGTCTCCACTTTTGCATGACTGACAATAATTGATAAATGCACGTATGAAGTCTATTCTTTTAAATGTCAGAATGAATCTTGAAATCACGATTATTTGCAGGAAGTCGAGACCCATACCAATATCCACCTCCCATCTCAGTCACTAACAACATGGTTGAAAGTTAAAATGATCGACGGTGTGCTAGCAAAATGTCGTAACTACAGCTTTTTCAAAGCTGTAGTTACGACGTTTTACTTGCGCACCGACCAGTTGCTCCAATCAAAGTGAAATATGAAAATGTATTATTCTATCAAGACCCGACATGGTTACAGGGATATTGCATGTGGGCACCAAAACCTTGTAAACACAGCTGTAGTTACGGGTTTTCAGAAGCGATATTTATTAATATGTCGAATAGGGCCATTTTATCAACAGATTATATGTGACGCATCAAATCAAAGTCATTTACACTTGCGGTTCTTGTCCGCTTGCTACTCCAGACGACATAAGTCAATACTTGAATTTTAGGCAAAGATTCATTGACAGAGTTTTCTTTATGAATCTAGAAGAACCTTTTCCCACAATGTCTTTTTTTTAGCATTTTCTTATAAAGCATTTCTTACATGAATACCCAAACGGGAATAGAAAAATGAATACTAGTCGTGTATCATGAAATTTACGTTCGGTAAGTTACGGAATTAGCCGATCTCTATGGGCCGATATTTTGCGACTTTAGCCGATTTTTAATTCGATCCAATATTTGATATAGGGCAAGACAAACCCATTCCGACCTCAAACTTCGACATTGCGGATTCGATTCCCGGGCTGACTAAACTAACAACGAATAGTCTTTCGGATGAGCTGTTAAACCGAGATTTTCAAGGCGGTGGTAACAGTGCTATCCACACATTCACTAACACATGCATAGTACCACATCGCTAGTCCCGCCACCTCAACCCGTTGGCCACGCCCATTTAATCCCACAGGAAGTCCCGCTTCGATTTTTTTGGCAAGTAGCATCTAACAAATACGTAAGGTGGTTGGTTGGTGACTTTAACGTCGTAACTACAGCTTGAATAAGCTGTAGTTACGACGTTGAAGTCGCCAAACCAACAAAAAATGTTTAACAAAATGACGCCTTATGTCAGAGTTGAAAGCTCAGTTCCGGGCTGAATAAATGATTTGATTGATCGGTTGATTCCTTGATTGACAGTCACGATTGGTCAATTGCCAAAAACATATTTTAGAATCGCCGTTATCAGTCCAAGAATCGACTGAACAATACAAATTATTACGGAAGTGAAGATTGAACCCTTTTTTTCAATCTTTTTTGTTAGTTTTGGGAGTTAAACGTCGTAACTATAGGTCATTTCAACAGTATTTCGTCTTTTAGATTTTTAACCCCTTCCTGTTTAAACCCGTGTTTTTACGTTGCTGTGATTTCATAATTGAGAAAACATTGTGGAAAAAGCAGAAATTACTTGTTACAAGCAATTTCTCCTTTTTCCACAATATTTTCTACCACTTATAATGGTTTCATTTCAAATTACATTTAGTATTCACTGTCGTCTGCAACCTCATTCAATTTGGACCAGTCTAAAATTTCAAGAAACGGGAAAGGGTCGAACCAACGGCTTGTCCTTATTTCATGTGCCTGACCACATATTTTACAAACAATATAGTTTATCCGCCATTTCTCGAAATATTATCAATAATGAGGGAAATACAGTAGGTCAACAGCTGTTCAATAATGACATTGCAAAGGCGTTTAAGATAACCTCACACAAGAAAAAAAAGTTTTATAATGCGCAGTTATGAAATTTAACAAAGTCCCTATCTATATCTTACAGCTAACTGCGTAAAAAAGTGTTAACTCCTTACCAAAACGACACTTTTTAGTCTGGTTCAAATTGAAATCAGTTGCAAACGACAACTTTTTGGAAACCCATTACAAGACGAAAACATTTTGGAATTATTCAAATTAAAAGGAATTGTAGACGACACTTCAAATTGCACTAAAATTGCAAAAGTAAGTACCAAATAGGATAGAAAACATTGTTAAAAAGAAAGAAATTGCTTGTTACAAGAAGTTTTCGCTTTCCGACAAAGTTTTCAACTTCATATTTCTTCGAGGGGGGGGGGGGGGGCAAAGGCTGTTTTTTATGTAATGGTTGGATGAAATCTTAAAAAAATTCCATCAGGGTATATATAGAAAATATTGTGGGGAACCAAGAAATCGCTTAAAAAGGGGAATAAGCGGGATGCATGGGAATGGGTTGATCAAACTTGTGTGAATTCATGGTACTAAAACGATTTCAATTATTTTGTGAACATTAGCCTGTTTTCTATTTCTCTGTTGTAAAAAGTAGAGAAAAGTTTATGAAAGTATTTGTCATCTTGAAACCGGCGTACTGGTACCAGTGTTATTTGTTTGCTTCCAAACAACTCCTTCAATCTGTAATTACGAGGGTTTAGAAGCCAAACGACTCTGTCGACTAGAAAGAGATAATTCTTTTATCACTCATTCGAGAAAATATGAGCGCCTTATTTTTCATATTATTTTCAAGCATCAACCTTTTCCTCTTTTTTAAAACTTTTAAACTCGTCCAAATTCAAAAGTTTTGCAGACGATAATCAAAGTCGATTTTATATGAAAAATTGATCACTCTGTAGGGAAGAAAACATTGTGAAAAGGAAGAAATTGCTTGCAAGCAATTTCTTCTTTTTCCACAACGTTTTTTCTAGAGTAAAATCACAGATACGTCAAAACCAGGAATTGAGCAGGAAATTAAACGATTTGGGAATAAAACGCAATGCTTTACGCCTGGGAAAACTAGGTTTTAAAATTCGAAAACTTTTCGTTAACGTTCAATGCATATTGTTCTTGGATTAATTGATATTGGGTGGTGGGTGGGGGACGTAGACTCTCCAAATACCAAGCTTGATCAATGGGGGATATACAAGAGAATTATCATATTTCGTTTTAAGTACAAGTACGAGGATGTAAAGCCTATGTACATGCAATGTTTTTGCACTTACTTACCCATCGTGTTTCTGTGTACAAAAACACTGTGTTAGCGCCTATATGGTGTAAATTAAGTTGCTGTCTCGCGCGGAAAGAAGTTTATCGCAACATGCTTGTCTCAACATTTAAATTAATCCAGTACAAGACGGCAAATTTTTACTGACCTAATTTAAAAGACTTTGCAGACAACAATTTCTAGATGTTTTTTTTTTCTTTTAGAGTCTTCAGAAAGTGAGGGAGTATGGGAATGCGCACATGTAAAATTGAATTGGCTCAGACCAACGTAATCTATCATGGATTTTGTTCGCTAACCGATCTTCAATTCTGTAAAAATCAGCCCAAATCTGTCGTAAGAGTAAATATAGATCTACACTTACAGTTGTTTTGACCTAGCCACTTAATTTGACATAAATAAGGACGTTGGTTGTTTCCCTTGTTTTTTGTTACCGTTTGTCGACAACTGAATTCCGTGATATCTAAAATATTCCGTGGTTCCAGTAATTGAGCCTTTCCTATAAAAACAACAAACCACTCTTGAAGCCCACCAGATTACCGCAAATATAATATCTGCCTCATATTCTAGTAAGTAATGTTCGTTTGAGCGTATTTTTCGGCAATTGGCTTTTTTTGTATCTGTGTTTCAGAAACATCGATACCTCCCTTTAACCTCAAAAAATATTTCAGTCACACCGCGCGGTTGGTTCATCTAATAATGGCTTCCCGTCGATTCTCATACTATAAACCCCACAAAAATCGATCAGAGACATCTGCTGCTCACCCAACTAAGGTGCACTACTTATCATTCGCCCATTTGTGAGAGACAATTGACCAATCGCTGTGGCCCGGTCCACTTACGACGTTGACCCCTTCCATTGACTCCACCAGGAAGTTCCGCTTTGAATTCAAATTTATAGCCAGTAGTAAGTAATAAAAAGCAAGAGTTAACAAAGTATTTCACACAAATTACGGCCAATGTAAGAGTTCAAAGCCCAATTCCTGGCTGAATGGGTGATTAGATTGGTCGATTGATTCCTTGATTGACAGCTGCGATTAATTAATTAATGTATGATACAATGATCTTTGTCTTATGTTGGAAAGAATGTTAGCCAAGCCGGGGTTCAAACTTACGACACAAGGATTGGGGACTCGGCGCACTACCGACTGAGATAAGTGGGTTCGGCTTCTGGTATTTGGTGAACCCATGATGATAACATTTTAGCCTGGCTTGAATAAAAGTAGCTTCAGACAAAAATCTTTTTAGCATAATGACTGAAACGTTTTAGAAATCGAAGGGTTTGATTCATTGCTGTTCGAACTTCTTTTTCTTTCCTCACAGTGTTGTCACTAAGTTTCTAAAGCATCAATGGGGGAAATAATAATAATAAGATCGTCTGACCACGTGTTTATTGATATTGGGGAAGTCATTTAAAAACAAACAACAACAACAACAAACACACACAAAAAAACCCCTCACCAACAACAACAGCAGCAGCAGCAGCAACAACACAACAACAAAACCAAACAACAACAACAAAAAACCCAACCAACAAACAAAAAAACAACAACAAGGATAAATTCTTAATATTCTCTTCCTGTTCAAAGAGTTTACTGCAAATGATTCAAAGCCCCCCCCCCCCCCCCACACACACACTAAAAGAGAACAAAACTCGAATTTTGCCTGGATCTTCTTTACCGAGAAGACGTTTTTCCAAGTTCGATATAAGGGTAGATAAAAACAGAGCCAAACTTAGCAATGCTCGTGGAAATCAACCGACTTTACGAAATCTAAAGTCCATGTGGACTATATCAATTAGCCATATCGTGATATTTGTGGTACTTAGATTGCCGAAACTTGGCGATGATTCAATTATGAAATATTTTCATCTTATTCAGTCTTCAGCCTTATTCCCAGATGGAGCTATCATGGTTTGACAGCTAAATCGTCGTAGGGCGAGCAACATGCCGTAAATAAGCTTTAATCAAGCTGTATTTACGACATCCTGCTCCTCCAAAGACGAAATAATGAATCAACCCCCGAAATTAGGAAAAGCCACGATTTTCTTTGAAATTGTTAAAGAGGTTGAATAAGACTAATCAGAATTGGTATTTCAAATAAGGCCTTATCTTAATCATTTTACATTGATTTGGAAACAAGTTCTTCCAACTAAGAGTAATCCCTCCCGATTATGCTTGCTGAAGAATACACCAGTACTCGCGCCGATTTAGTGGGCCTATTACAGAATCAAGATCGATAGCTGCTCCCATCGATCGAACTCGGGACCTCTTGATTGGGAAGCCGACGCTCTAACTCTCGACCACGGACAACACCTGACATTCCGAATGATGGAATGACTAAAAACCTACTACATTAAAGAAATCTGAGGACTACATATAGTTTCGAACCCACTCAAACTGCCCCATTCTCGCAGCCTGACTAGTATCTGTACTGTTAGTACTTTCGAAA
This sequence comes from Fragum fragum, assembly GCA_946902895.1. Taxonomy (NCBI): domain Eukaryota; kingdom Metazoa; phylum Mollusca; class Bivalvia; order Cardiida; family Cardiidae; genus Fragum; species Fragum fragum. The sequence continues at coordinate 41,372,644 of OX336366.1, read as the reverse complement.
TGGCGCGTCGGACTGTCAATCTAGAGGTCCCGGGTTCGGTCCCCGACGGTGGCACTCATCCTTTCCGATTATTTGTCTCTAACCAATGGGTCGATAATCGTAGACCTATGTGAGATAGCAGCTGGAGGCTAGGAAGGGATGAAATGGTAGTACTGGTATGAGAAATACCAGGATTCCATTGTTAGGTGCTCCAGCCGCCGCGATATGACTGAACGATTGTTGAAAGCGGCGTAAAACACCATTCAAACAAAATGAACCCTCTATACTTGACGGAACACACATTTTCCTACACCTTTAGCCTGTGTGTGAAAGGCATGACTTCAGGCTGATATTTCGATGCTAACCGAGATGATGATTTAAAATAAGGTCAGATACCCCCCTTTCATGCAAATATTAGATCAAATGATTTGACCTGCATGATCTATGAGGCTGGAGGTATTGGCACATGATTGTCAAACTATGTCAATAACAGCTTTGACGTCAATACTATGTATTATTAGCGCATCGATGGTTTAACCCTTTCCTGGTTTGCAAAATTTTAGACCTGTCCGAATTCAAAGGTTTTGTAGACGTAAATATAAAGAGGATTTAATTCGAAAAATAAACCATTCAGTATGATAGAAAATATTGTGGAAAAAGAAGAAATTGCTTGTTACATGCAATTTCTTCTTTTTCTACAATGTTTTCTCAATTATAAATTTACAAAGACGTAAAAACCATAGATTTTAAGGAAACGGTTAAGAGAAGTGGGGAATAATTATGATACGATCAACTATTTAAACAAAGGCTACCTTTTCGACATAACAGGGTCGGAGATTATAAAACCTTTTTGCAGTTGGCATTAACCCATTCCAACTCAATCCCTCCTTTTTACGCCCCTCGAGAAAAAAGCTTGGGAAAACATTGTGGAAAATTATCCACAATGTTTTCTATCCAAGCAGACGAAAAAATTCAAAATTCCGTCAACTTGAAACTGTCGTCTGCAGCTTCTTTCAATTTGAACCAGTCTAAAATTTTGCTGTGTTGGAATGGGTTAAAGATATATTTCTGCTTAGATCTTATGGTAATTACATGAAAATAAATAAGAATATTTATAGTTTGTTGCATATTACTCTTAATATTCATTTACAATTAAAACAATGTATTTATTAAAATTCGAAGTTTGAATAAATTCTTAATTGAGATTAAAAAAAGTTTCATAATTTCGGATCCAGATGTAGAACGAAAACAAATAACACCAAAGAATGGATCAATTATCTGCTTAACCCATTACAAAACAACAAAATTTTAGACTGGTCAAAATTCACAGAAGCTAAAGACCACGATTTTTATTTGACGAGATTTAAAAAAAATCTTTGTCTTTTGGATAGAAAACATTGTGAAAAATGAAGAATGTGTTGTTTTTTTTTCAGTGACTACGATTTGTTTTAATTCAACTACAACAAGGGTGAAAGATAGTTTTAACCCATTATCAAACGACAAAATATTAGACTGGTCCTAATTGAAAGAAGTTGCAGACGAAATTTCAAGTTAGCGGAACTTAGAAAAGCTTCGCCTGTTAGGGTAGAAAACATTGTAGGTAATGAAGAAAAAGTGTCATTGTGTGGGGACGGGTTGGGTGCTATTACACCAGTAATATTATTGACAATAGTATTTGGCTAGTTTATTGACTAACCTGTATATCACCAATACAGAATCAGTGATACTGTAGATGCCGTTCACTGGCAATATTATTGACAATATGAGTAATATTTGAGATTGATCAATACAGTAACTCAAAATTATCGTCAGTTATAAAAATAGTCTACAAACCAGTGATTTAACGCGCTTAAACGGGATTAATGATAAAAAAAAAAAGAAAAAAAAAAGATCCACCACAGAGGAAGGGGGGGGGGATTCCTTCCCGCACTTTCCGATATATTTCAGGTAACTGATTTGATCAGATCTGGATTTGACTCTCTTGATAAATCCATTTCGCACAATTCCTCTTTTTTCCGCCCTGCACGCAAGAAAAAAAAGTTAAAAAAAAAAAAAAAAAAAAAAAAAAAAAAAAACTGTAGAAATTGAAGAAACTGTAACAAGCATTTTTTTCATCGTTCAAAAAGTTTTCCTTCTTAAAAGGCAACTATTCTTTTTTTTATTTAATTCATCAATTTGAAATTATCGTCTGTAACACCTTTAAATGCAGAATTCGAATTGTGCCATGTTGTTATATCGTCGGCATATTTCTAAATCCTCATTACAACTGCCTGAATCAAACCAAGCTACAGTTACGAGGTTTTAGAAATTCACCGATGATTTAACCCATTCCAACACAGCAAAATTTTAGACTGGTCCAAATTGAAAGAAGCTGCAGACGACAATTTCAAGTTGATGGAATTATATTTTTTTTCGTCTAATTGGATAGAAAACATTGTGAATAATGAAGAAATTGCTTGATACAAGCAATTTCTTCATTTTCCACAATGTTTTTCAAAGCTTTTTTGTTGAGGGGCGTAAAAAGGAGGGATTGAGTTGGAATGGGTTAAGAGATCATTACTGCCAAAAGCTTGTAGTCGTGATGTAAAATGTTTGATTCATTCCCATTATTGTAAGAGCGAGACGGTATTTATCATAAATTACCATTCATTGGCAAGTTAACCGTTTTGAACTACATTATTACATAATAACTAATACACTTACCCCTATTTCAGAATTTGATGAATTATTAATACGGTCAGTAACGGTTTCAAGTCAATTTGTATCTTATCATTTATCAAATGTTAACAAATGTCTCTCGAGAATTCCTTGTCCTCTTGAAGAGACTTCATAATCAATCCATTACTTGACGACAAAATTCGATACTGGTACTGAGTTGAAAAAGGTTGCTTACGACATTACGAATTGCGCTAAAATTTGAAAATAAGTTCCAAATAGGATATAAAACATTGTGGGTTAAGTAAATTTCAATTGGACCAATTTTAAATTTGGAATAAACTGTAATACGGGTGGATAGAAATGTTGTGGGATGAGTAGAAATTTCTTGAGAAACAAGAACCCTTTCCTTTTCTAACAAAATTTAATGGTCATGGAACCTGTTTTTACACTGTATTATGTTAATTCTGTTAACAAGTGGATACCAGCATTTTCTTCTTTTTCCACTATTTTATCGATTTTTATCTAAGGCACGTAAAAATGGTATGGTCACGTAATAGGTTAATAAGATAGAAAATAGAGAATATCTGGATGACCCCTTCTCGTGTGGCGGATTATGTATTTTAAGGTTTCGCAACACCTGTGGAGAGAACATAGTGAATTGGGACGATTCATACCACAAGTTCCTTTCGTCGTTGGGCGTACAAAATGTCGTAAATACAGCTTTGTTCAAGCTATAGTTAGAACATTTCGCACACCCAATGATGATTTGACCTTTTTCGATCGATCAGTCTAGACAATATGGAATGCGTCCGAGAATATTAGCAGTCATTGCAAAATGTATTTGCAGCTTTCTTTCCTGGGAGAGAGGATTTAATTGAATACTGTAATGCAACGGAAGACGTATACTTTTAGGTATTTTAAGGTTCTTTCTAACCCATTTCAGCACAATCCCTTCTTTATACGCCCCTCAAGAAGAAAGCTTTGGAAAACATTGTGGAAAATGATAAAATTGCTTGTATCATTATCCACAATGTTTTCTATCCAAAAAGATGAAATAAAATTCCTCAACTATAAATTGTCGTCTGCAACGTGTTTCAATTTGGACCAGTCCAAAATTTCGTTGTGTGTGATTGGGTTAAAGCTCACAAAGTTTGCAGACTAGCAGACTATAGTGGACGCACTAACAAAATAAATGAGCGCGTGCGTGACATTTCCAACCATTACACATGAGCGCCAAGTTAAGACTCAGATCAGCCTGTGCATTCGCACAGTCGGATCAGAGTCTTCACTCTGCGCTCTGTAGATAGATACTGACCCAAAGCTTCTTTAAACAAACAGTGATTGTTCTAATTGCCCCGAAAGGCTGTCCAGGATGCTCAATGTGTGCGAGTCACGCACATGCGAAATTGTTGGAAATGTCACGCACAGGCTCAAATGTTAATTAAAAATTAGCACAGTCACTGATAGTAAGATCAACGGTCTACATGTTACCCTGGGGGTCGCCGTCATAGCGCAGTTGGTAGCGCGTCAGACTGTCAATCTAGAGGTCCCGGGTTCGATCCCCGACGGCGGCACTCATTCTTTCCGACTATTTGTCTCTCACCAATGGGTCGATAATCGTAGATCTATGTGGGATAGCAGCTGGAGGCTAGGAAAGGATGTAATGGTAGTACTGGTGGGAGAAATACCTGGATTCCATTGTTAGGTGTTACAGCCGCCGCGATATAACTGAAAGATTGTTGAAAGCGGCGTAAAACCCAATTCAAACAAACAAACAAACAAACATGTTACCCTGAAAAAGAAGTAGTTCGTAAGATTTTTGTCGGAATTGTTACAACTAAATTATATTCTTCTGAGTGAAAGGTTGGCTATTATATTATCAGTTTTAAGAAATGCTAACTTCTAAAAAATATCATATAGTAATGCACAATAATTTATATATTTCTTTAGAATAAATTTAAAAAAAAAAACATCTTGTGATTGTTTCCATTCATACATTATATGACATTTATTATTAAGGGAATTTTAATGTAAAATCGAGAATTCCATTTAACTATTTTTATCCTTGTTTGTAAATGAAAGAACACCAAAGTTGTTTTTTTCTCCGAATACCTACTCCTGTCTGTTTGTATGCTTATTGAATGAGGAAACATATTGTAATACTGATTATTATGCATTTGTTCGCTAAATGCGAAAAATATTCGGTACACTGCGATAATGATAATGATAATAATGATAATCAAAAAACGATTAAAAATAATTCTTTCTTCTAAAACGTTCATTTTCATTCTTTCCTTGATTAATTGTTTGATTAAATGGGGTTTGACGTCACTTTGAATAGAATAGTATTTTAATCATATCGCGGCGACTGGAGCACCTAGCAATGGATTCCTGGTATTTCTCAGACCAGTACTACCACTACACCCTTTCATAGCCTCCAGCTACTATCCCACTTAGGTTTACGATTATCCACCAATTGATGAGAGACAAATGTCAGAAAGGATATGAGCCGCCCTGGATCGAATTCTTTCCTTGAGGTCGTTGATAAACTACACAACTCAAAAAGTAACAGGTGGGTGAAATCTAGTTGTTGAAAATATTCAGAGAAAACGAAATTTTGTTGTATCAAGCAATTTCTCCTATTCTCATAATGTATTCCATCCTCTAAAGATTTTAGTTTAAATTTAAACGAACCTTGAAGTGTCTTCTTTTACACCTCATTGAATTTTGAAATTTGTTGTCCAACCTTGGATTAAGTTGGAGGTCCATTTGTCTGACTGCCCAGAGTGTTCCTGAACAGAGAACTTGATCTATTACAGGTACAGGAAATATTGTATCAACCCTTGTCATAATGAATAAATCCACTTTTGAATGGCATTAAAATCAAAGGTCTGAAAGCACTGGTAGTACTTGTTGTTCAATCATCAATATTTCTTATGAAATTTAATTTCATAAACAACTCTAGCATGAAAATGACGAAATAGGAGGTGAAGACTAAGACCAGACTGCACTTATGTGCAGGCTGATCTTTGTCTATACCTCCTGCCAAAAACCGGAATATTCCGGGTTTAGAATGACAAGGGTTAAGACGACCAAAACGTGATCGCTTGAAGGAATTGTTGCTTACTATATACACTACATTTTGAAACACGTGAAGGGTTTATTCCAACAACATAGGATTGTATAACGATCTAACTTTATAGAAAGTGTTTTAACTTCTTAAGAAAATTTTCTTTTTTAATTTGGAGTTCGATTATGGTCGCTTAAAGGGAGTGGTCGCTCGAGGAAGATCGACGGTATTCGCAAAATCGAAAAACCTCTTGTTAGTTTGAAATGTCTGATACGAAATTACTTCTGATCACTTTCATTTAAATATAATATAATATAAATTTATGCAGTTTTTTTTTTTTTTGATAAAAGCGGGTGAAGTGATTTTAATTGAGTTATTTAATGTGATTTGAATAAATCCGTTAAGCGATTATTCATCGACATCCAAGTTTTGACGTTCTCTCGACAACACTAACAACGCGATAGCTTAGCTTCATCGACATCCAAGTTTTGACGTTCTCTCGACAACACTAACAACGCGATAGCTTAGCTTCATCGACATCAAAGTTTTGACCTTCTCTCGACAATACAAACAAAGTGATAGTTCAGCTTCATCGACATCCAAATTTTGACGTTCTCTCGTTAACACAAACAAAGTTAAAGTTCAGCTTCATCAACATTCAAGTTTTGACGTTCTCTCGACAACACAAACAAAGCGATAGCTCATCCAAGTTTTGAAGTTGTCTCGACAACACAAAACAAAGCGATAGTTTAGCTTCATCGACATCCAAGTTTTGACATTATCTTGACAACACAAACAACGCGATAGTTATCCAAGTTTTGACGTTATGTCGAAACACAAACAACACGATAGTTCAGCTTCATCGTTATCCAAGTTTTGACGTTATGTCGAAACACAAACAACACGATAGTTCAGCTTCATCGTTATCCAAGTTTTGACGTTCTCTGCAATTGGTGCTCCCGGTGCTTTTAGTCATTTGATTTTGATGAAAATCTGTAGAGGATTAATAATTCAGCAGGACAAGGGTTTATATAATCAAAACACGATTATCGCCAGCGTCTAAATTTTCTTTTTGTTTCGCGAAGAAAACAATTGAATTATTCTAGTTACGAAATATTTAAAACATCAAACAAAAAAGTTTTGGAAACATTTATAAAAAAAAAAAAAAGAGAGAGAATTTGCTTGCCACCAGGAATATCTCCTTCCTAGCAATGTTTCTGATAGATTTGACATTTCTAAAAAATTCAAAAGCAAATGGAAATGTTTTCTTCTTCTTCTTTGAATATATCCAGTCTCAGATCGTGTCGTCAAGTCTTGGGTTAGAGTCAGATTGCCACTATAAAACTGTCATTAATACGGTATATTTGGAAAAAGGTTCTTTCTTTTTATTTTTCGTGTATTAGTATTAAAATGATATTTTGAACACGTATGTGTGTTGATAGTTAAATCACCCTTGGTCGTTTCGGTGTAACTTTGACACAACCTTCGGGATGCACTCCCGGTCGTATAGAAACTGCACCGAAATCGTGCTCTAATGCTACCACGGACTTGTCTGTTAAACTCATTATATCCGACATTATAACGAATGGTTTATTTCTAAATCTAGGGTATTCTAAAACACAAAACAAGCAAAGGTTATATCTAGACTCAATTCGGAAAAAATTTGGTATCTAAACCTTTAAAGATCGATACGTCTAGACGTCCCAAATAGGTGTCAATTTTAAATGGTTTGCGAACTGCATAAAAATGATAATTGAAATATGACTTACATTCAAAAGCGTTATGCAACTTTTATATTTCTATCTACCTATAATTTAATGTTTTACGGCTCGGTAGGTTAAAAAATCGAAGTGTCTAGACAATTGCATGGGTAATAAATGAATAAAATATCCTTGAACTTTTCCCCCTTCATCACAATATTTAAAAAGATTCTGAAATACCAACCGTAGTTTTGGGCTTCAGGGTCTGTATTCACCAACAAATCTATTTTACAAATCCATTAAAAATCATATTAATGGCACTGATAGGTGACAAATTTCTCGACTAGTTTGAGTCTAATGTAGAGAAAAAACGTTAATTTAGACTGATTAATAGATTATACAAATCACGGTTGGTATGGCAAGAAGGTTGTCCACAGGAACACTTTTCTATCCTCGGATATTCAGGGATCTCCTTATTCGTTACGTTACAACGTCAGCGACCCCAGAGTATCCGAGGATGATATCTGATTGGTCGCAAGACCAATTATTGTAACTCTATTCTGGAGATTTACTTCGACCAATTTCCTTAAACCGCCTTAAGCCCAACTGGGCATCCTATAAATCGGAACTTGTTTCGATGTTTCCTAGAAAGAGTTCTCTCAACGTATTAAAAATAAGTCTTGGCTTTATCGCCTCTATAAATGTCCGTTGGCGCAGTGATAAGAGCGCTCGCATACCATGTGAGGAGACATGGTTCGAATCCACCAGTCGTGGTTTGTATATCTCTTATTTTTGTACCCTATCATTTATTTGTTTTCCGGGCTACTATTCACAACCGCTGCACTTTTATACCGCATTTTTCAAGCATTGTAACCTTTTGTTTTTTACCCTAATTTTAATGTCGAAATGCAACTGTCTGCCGGATTTTTCAGTGACGACCAATTGCAGTGCTTTCAAAACTTTGATTTCTAATATTTGTTCAAGGGTATTGTGTCCAATGGGTAATCGTCTCCTGAACTTGTTATCCGGGGGACCCTGTTCCAAGAAAAACGTTACTCCGTAGACACCTGTCCCCCGGGCCATGATACCCAAGAGAACAGTCGAGGTAACTTAGCCCAGTCTGGGTTTACACAACCATGGGGACGCATTACGCGTTACCAATGCCAGGATAACCTGCCTCTGCGCCTTATTAAAAGAAAAAGGGTCGATCAAGATTTGTTAAGTTAGTTTTATTCAAATTCTAGAAGATGGTAAAATGTATTTCTCTATGTTTCTGCTTCGACGTATTAAATTTAGTTATTTTAACTTTGTTCAAACTTTTGATTTTGAATGTGTGTGTGTGTGTGATTTATATCTCTTTTGTATCTTTTAAGCTTAGAAATATCAGTACTATAAGAAAACTACAGTACTTTATCGTAGGCTAATCAGCAATTTTTACTTAAAAGGCTAGGGTTTATTTAATATAGAAAGTGGATACGTTACGCATTATTGTGCATTTCAGAGGAATATAAAACTGACTCATGTAAAGCTCCAAAAAAAAAAAAAAAATAATAATAAATAAATAAATAAATAAATAAATAAAAAATAATAATTCTATTTTATCCGTTGTAACGTGTCTTCTCTTTGAAAAATGTTATTTTCGCCGAAATATCTTAATACGTTATCAAAAAAGCTGTTAGATTCTTTTGAAATACCCACTTTATTACGATATTTACCCATTTCTACACAACGACGCTTAAAGACGCCCACAAGAAAAGAAGATTTGGAAAACGGTGTGGGTAATGAATAAATTGCTACTTACAAGCAATTTCTTCATTACCCGCAATATCTTTCTATCCTACAAGTAAAAACAAAAAAGAAATAACGTTTTACTCGTCGCTTGCAACATCTTTGAACTTAGCCAAGTCTAAAATTTGGTAATGGCTTTACCTTGCAATATGCAATTAAATCAATGAACTTTGTGTTACAGTTTTTTTGGTCCAACGCACATTCACATACTATTAATCCAAATCAAATAAATTCAGAGGGAAAAGATGCTAATTAACAAGTAAACGTGTTTTCACTGGATTCTAGTTGTGTCGGAACTGATTCTTATTTCGGCTGTTAAATTTATATCACAAAAAACTCGAAAGGTAGGTATGAACAATTATTATAAATATTTCAGCCATTTTAAAGGCGCTGAATTAATCAAATCTCATTTAGGTTAATCCCTTGTATAAGATACAATTGATGTCCTGGAATAATACACTATTAATCATTCGAAGAGAATTTATTGGTAAAATTCTTGGTAACGTTTATATAACCTGTATGCTTTTCTGAACCGATAAATCAAAATAGTGGACAGACGGAGTGAGTTTGTTTTCCCTGACGTTATTGCTTAGACTTCATAACAGAATCTGTTTGATGTGTTCCGTTTCTAGGTTAATTGAAGGATCGCGATGTCAATCAAACAAACATTCGACCAATTACACATTCTTTCAACCGGAAGTGAATTTTCAACTCCAATATTAGCCGAGATTTATGCATAGCAATTCTGTTGATTTTGCGACAAAAACGCCGTTACTTTATTGTATTCAAGCTTTTTTACGACGTGTAGGTCGCCAACCAACACATTTATTTTTTGTTATATATATGCTACTGGTTTTAAAAATTTTCAAATTAACGCCTTTAACCCATTCCCACACAATCCCTCCTTTTTACGCCCCCCAAGAAAAAGGCTTTAGATGCATCAAGCAATTTCTTCATTTTTCACCTTGTTTTCTATCCCAAAGGGCGAAACAAATTAAAATTCCATCAACTTTAAATTGTCGTCTGCAGCTTCTTTCAATTTGGACTGGTCTAAACTTCCTCTGTGTTGGAATGGGTTTAATATTCAAGTGGAATTTCCTGTTGGAGGCCAATGGGCGTGGCTAGCAGCGTGAGGAGGCGGGGCCAGAGATCCGTTAACTGACAGGTTAAATCATTTTTTCAGTGAACAGAATTCCATTATTTGACCGTTGAAATGCAAATGCGATAATGATTGAGATTTTTTTTACCAATGAGGGCATGTTGCAAGCTGGGCTTTTTGGTATGTTTCCGTCAGAGCAAAGAAAGTGTAGGGTTATGCTGTTGTTGTACATTAATTTGAATTTGTGAGAAATTCAAATGCATGTTCAGTTTTTTTTAAACACAGGTGGTGTCAATAAACCAGTATGACCAGAGTAGAAAATTTTGACTTCTTTAGCTGATTTTCTGAATGGAGAATGACAAAATTCAACCATACATATGAATCATGTTTTATCCTTTTCCTTTACAATTTTCGATTTTGTCCATGTGGTAATATACAAATAATTGTAGAAAAATAAGAAATTGCTTGTAATAAGCAATATTTTCGTATAGGATGATTACCTTTTGAATTGCACTTACTTTACAACGAGGTCTACTATCCCTTTTGAATTTGGACAAGTCTAAAGTTATGAAAACCGAGTAAAAGGGTGTATTTGTATGACGGCTCTTATTCGAGGGATGGTCAGAAAATATCCGTACTTTTGACTCGTTCTCAAAAACCATTCAACATTTTAAAAAAATTGTCAACTCTTTTCAAAATATTTTCAAACTACGTTTACGCCCTTTTGCCATCTTCGTGAGAGCTTTTGTATTCCCGCTGTGAACCATGAAGTAGACAAATGTTTAAGGTACTGTGTAACAACGGAAATCAAAGCCGCTCTGGTCTTTTATTTCTTTCCAGGAAGCGTTTTTCAGTTCTTGAAATAAATTAAGATCACAGGGGGCGAGGTCTGGGCTATGGGGAGAGTGAGACAACAATTGCCATTTGTAAGTGTTCGTTATTGTGAAGAAGGAGGACATTTTTCCGTGCTAACCTGCGCAGCATTTGCTTGAGCTTTCCTCTGAATTTTTTCAGAATTACTTCAGAATAGTTCTTTGCAGTGACAGTTTGACCTCTTAGCATGAAATGAGTAATTATCATTCCTCGTGAATCCCAAAAGGCAACAAGCATAACTTTGCCAGCCGAAGGAGACAGCTTAAACCTGTTTGGAGGTGGGGAACCAGTCCGTTTCCAACTGCTTTGACTAAGCTTTTGTTTCAGGTTCGGAATAATGAACCAACATCTCATCTCCAGTGATAATGCGGTTCATAATTTATCGGGTGAAATGTTCTTTTGAATTGGTTACTATAGTTGACTTTTGATCAGCGGACAGCTGTCTAGGCACCCACCTGGCACTTATCTTGCTTTTGCTTAGGTGTTCGTGTAAAAAGCTTGTGTGACGATGCCTTATCGATTCTAAACTTGCTACCTCCTCCAAAGTTACTTGACGATTTGTGTTAACAAAGCTTTAAATTTGCTACTATTGTTAGGGGTCACCGCCTTAGCTGGCCGTCGAGGTATAGGCCTGTCACACGAAACAAAGAAACCCAGTTGAAAAAGGTTCAATGTGATACAAATTTATCAGAAAATAATTTTTAAGCCCCTGAAAGATGTGTTAGGGGTTTTCATCTTCTGCAACAAGAAACATTACTTCCTCTTATGAAGAGTCCGAGATAGACGAAAGACCTATCATATATTAGAGTGCAAAATACTGTGTAAACACAAATACCATTGAAAATAAACTGACCAGTTATTCGCAAATTTCACCAATATATAATGTGTGTATATAGCTGCACGTAGAAGGAGAGGAGCATGAAAAGTCCGGATATTTTCTGACCGTCCCTCGTTTAGACCCGCCTCGTTAAAAAGGATCTGTAAAAACGAAGAGCAAAAACTATCAACCTCAGTAGACTGCATAGGCAATGCAGACTGACAAACAGTCTAAACCTCGAAAAGTAATTCTACCATATTACATATTCTCGAAATACCACATATAATTGATACCTGCTGGATCCCATCTTTCGAATATTTGTTTCGCGGAGTTGTCGTGAGTTTCCTTTTTCACTTGACGGGTCAACAAATGGAAAAGTGCGCAGAGGTCATCACGCAAGTATCAAATGATGTAGATACAAATCAAACAACGGAACACATTAACACGGACCGAGGTAATCAGACCGTCTGGTTTTAATTGTAAAATATGAATAATATATCAATCAGTCTACCACTTTTTTACTTTGTCACTCTTTAATCAGTAAGGTCCATAAAAGTCCAATAGTATATAACCTGATTTGCGTTTATTATAAAACGAGCCATTCGTCGATTGGCGTGCGAAAATGTCGTAACTTAAGGTTGAATAGAGCTGTAGTTACGATGTCTTGCATGTCCTGCTCGGGTGATCCCTTCTCTAATACGTGGAATAAATCGTGAACTATGCAATCTATATAGGCTATTTGACCAAATGAAACTAATAACTGATTCTTTATCGGGGAAAACCTGCCTTAAGGAATAAGAAATTTAATCTTAACCCCCCCCCCCTCCAATTTTAGAATAAATATCTTTCTGGTTAAATAAATGACATTATCTGAAGAACTGACGAAGTAACGATTGCTTACTTATACATTGACCCATTACCAGACGACAAAATTTAGACTGGTCCAAAGTTTAATAAGACAATTATTGGTAAATGGAACTTCTGAAATCTGTATTTTGGGATATAATTCATTATGGAGAACGAAGACAATGATTGGCACAGCAATTTCATTATTATCTACAAAGTTTTCCGTAGCTATTGACTTGAGGGGCGAAGTAATAATCAGATAATTTTGAAGTCATCAAAACATTGGAATTTTCCAAAGTCATGAATGAACTTCATTTTTTGTTGTTTTCTCTGAATAACCCATCATTTAGAATACAAGAATATATCGAGGGCTTGGTGCAAAAACATAGTTTGGGTCTATACAATGTATAGACCAATACTATAGTTTTGCTCTGAGATCCCGATATTAGTAACAACAATAACCGCTATAAAAAATAGAATTTAGAACGAGTTTAGGACATTTTTTCATATATCAAACAAGAATCATTATTTTGCATAGCCATATTTTATACCGATGCCTACAAACAGTGTAGAAAAATTCTGGAGAGATCTTCACGACCATAGTAAAAGCGCTGTGTGTAGGGATAAGCTCGACTCTTTCGAGCAGCCATTCCCAATCTTGGTAATTATTCGACGTTGACGAATCGTACCTTTTACATCCTTGGACTTGCTTATCGAACTTTCTTAAATCGCATACAAAATGATGTAGCTAGAATCTGATACCCGTAGAGAAACATGTCCGAAGTCTTTCATCTCCTTTTGGCGGTTTCACAATTAAGAGCTCCAGTCCTCGATTCCCCGATTCGCCTATCTACCATACTGTATTTCATAATTGACCAATCCATGGCTCTAGTCACTTACTCCGTTTGTCTTACACAATGACTCCAACGGAAAGTTCCTAAGAAAGTTCCACAAGAAGTTCCACTTCGCTTTGAACTGGCTTAAATTTGAAGAAGGAAAAAAAAAAAAAAAAAAAAAAATAATAATAATAAAAAATAAATATAAATAAAAATAAATAAATAAATAAAACTCGTCACCAGTAGCATATAAAAAGTAGAATAAGGTCGTAACTACAGCTTAAATAAGCTTAACAAATATCAGAAAACGAAAATAAATTTATAAATTATTAAATGTTGCCGACATAAAATAATTGAAAGAAGTTGCAGACGACATTTCAGTTTGCCCTTAAATTGGGAAAAAAAGTGCTAAAGAGGGTAGAATAGGACAGACAACTTTGTGAGAAAAGGAGAGATTATTTGTTTCAAACAATTTCTTCTTTTCCATCAATGTTTTCCATGAATGGATTTCTAAGGAGAGTCGGAAAGCTTCATATTGTGTTAATGGATTCAAGCTTCAATCTATTTCGAAAGAAAAAAAAAGTAAATATGTATAGTCATAAATCCGAACTGTATTTACGAAGTTTTGGCAACTTATAATATTACTTAAATCTATTTTCGTTTTCTGTTCGGTAAAGCTTTCAAAAGCTGGCTATTAGATAATTAATGATAGAGAGGTCTAAAAATATTATTAACGAGGATTGCAGGATGCCTTTTGGTTAGACATTTTGTCCCTTGGAGAGCACTACAGCCTTTAACTATAAATTATGATATACCAATAAATATGTTCACTCCGCACGTTCAAAAACGGACATACCAGAAGAAAATCCGTATCAGATAGTGTCAAAAACAATTCCATATGAGGTAGTCTAGGAGGATGCCATTTGCACTCTTTAGATGACGTCATAATGCGAATAAACGTCATCAGAACGGTGAAGGAGAGGGAAATACTTGTAAAGGCGTTATCTCCCGATAGGTGGCATTTTTCAAATACTGAGAGCATTCTGGGTAGTGTCATTCTTGATAACTCGGCCGATTCCGTCGAACAACATTCAAAATGTCAGCGCCCATAAAATGCACGCCTCGAATTCTTGATGCCTCTCCTTGAAGCACATGTAAGACATAAAAGCTTTTGCAATTTAAAATGATTAGTTTCCTAATTAATTTTGAGCGACAGTTAAGTTTGATTTCTCCACAATTGTAGTTGTTATTGCAATTATCCACTAGCTACTTTTTGGCGATATGATATGGAGTTATGGGTACGACGTATTAATATTTATCCCAATCTGGATAAGTGATACGGTCCCGAAGACAGGTCAATCCTCGGAGAATATGACATGCGCAGACAACGCTTGTAAAGGTATAGATTTTTCTCATTATTTCACCGAAATTATCTTATTTGAAAAAATAGGTATTTAATAATTGGAATATTATGTTAAGATGCTAACTGCTGAGGAAAATGTGATATTCCACTCGACTTTCGGTCGCGTGAAATATCAAAATTTTCCTCGGCAGCTCAAAGCAAATACAGGATGTTGTATCTGTATCGTAACATAACACATGTATTCCCATTTTATAATGCACAAATAACAAACATACCCCCTTCGACTTCAATGTTGACACTGCGTAGAAGTATTTTCTCTCTAATTTTCTAAAACACTATAGATCGAACAGGCTATAATTATTCTTTTAATAGACTTCTGCAGTATTGACACACGCATTTTTATATTTGAAATAGGGACTTTAAAAGATGTATGAAATGATAAAAAAAGTGAAAAGGCTTTTAATAAAAAACGAACATAATCGGTCATTAGACCCATTCGATGATTTTTAAGTGCATCATTATGCATTGGAATGTGCGTTAACCCATTACCAAATGACAGCATTTTTGACTGATCCAAATTTAAAGAAATTGCAGACGTCGATTATTTTCACTCGAGAAAACTTAACAAATCTTAGTCTATTGGGTAGAAAAGACATGGTAGATAATGAAAAAAATGCGTGAATTGCTTTCTTCATTTCTGCAATGTTGTCTTCGCTATTTTTTATGTCCATCAAAAGCGTGATTATGTCGGAATGGGTTAAGAATTGTGTTTGTATTTACTTTGGAGTTTTCTGAATTTGTTGAAATGTCTAGGTTAAAGACAGTCACAGACGTGTGGGGTGAAGCTGGACTTACTTAGAAAGTTCAAGAGAATATTTACAATCAGCCAAGTTAACATTCCAATTACCATATAACTGAAACCATGAAGAAACAGGATAAATTCAGTAAACTATTACCAGACGACAAAATTTCTGATTGGTCGAAATTCAAAGAAAATCCAGACGCCATTTTTGTTGGTGAAATCTTAATATTTTGTCGTCTGAAATTAAAAACATTGGGGATAATGAAGAAATTGCTTGTTATAGTCAACTTCTTCTGTGCCTATAGTTTTTTCTAGAGCATTTTTCTTAGGCGAGTCAAAAAGCGTTATTGTGTTGGAATGGGTTAATAATTTATTCCTTTATTTTGTAGATACATTGTACAAGGTTACTGAGGGAGTTGAATGGTTTTCATTTAACAAAGTCCCACACCACCTCCCTTTTTAGGATCCCTAAAAATATATATATATATATATTGATAACATTGTTGATAATGAAGAAATTGCTTGTAACAAGCAATTTCTTCATTATCAACAATGTTTTCTTCGAAAAAGATAAAAATGTTTACAATTAGATCAACTTGAAATTGTCGTCTGCTGCTTCGTTGAATTTGGACTAGTCTACAAATTTTGTTGTGTGAGAATGGGGTATTTACACAATCGGAAGGACTAAATAAATGGTCTCACGGTCTGTAATTTCAAAAGATTTCAGCCCAGAAGAATTTTTAATGCCGTAGAATCATTCCTTGTACTGAAACTAGATCCATTTTTTAGACGTCTACATATTCTATTGTTATTTTCTCTGAAGCCGTATACTGATGATAAATCATATTTGTTATACGAGGAATTTAATCCACATTCGTATTATGGGTAATTTTGATATGTATCTAAGTATAATTATCGCCGACGAAATTGCATTTGAAAGAGCACATTGTATCGAATATGAGATAACAACTTTGTCTGACTTGCGAAATGGAAGAAAAAAATAAAGTGCCCTTGTTGACGGGTTAGTGCAAAAAAATCGTAAACATCTAAACAATATATAAACAATTTTATAATGATTAATCCTATTTAGAAACAAGTTCTTTAGACTTACATTTATCCTATCTCGATTTTGAGTCCTGGAGAAGGCACCGTCATCAGCACTTTGTTTAAAATGTGTGCCAATTATAGACCCAAGATCGATAGCACCTCCCGGCAATCGCCCGCGGGACCTTTAGAGACATCATTCACGACCGCGGACCCCACAACATATGAAAATGACTAATTTTTGAAACAAGCAACTGCTATACTTGGAGGTGGCAAGCGTGTTTGATATGGATCCTAAAATTTTATCATAATGAGTTGGTTGCTCAAAAAATTCCGAAGACTCTGCCATTCACTGACCGCGTGTCAATACAAAAATCGACAAACCAATCAAATCATATACTTTGATCGGACGTGAACTTTGAACTCCTACATTAATCGAAATATTAGTGAAGTATTTTTCATTGTTTGATTACTTAAACATCATAAATACAGCTTGAATATATAGCTTTTTCGTGCTGTCATGACGACGCTTAGGTCATCAACCAATCGTCCTTCTTTTTATTACAATTCCCTTACGAAAATTTTGCAAAAGAACGCTGTCTGATATCCAAAAGTATCAAAATTTGTAAAAATATTTTCTGCTTTCCCTCGATGGCATTAAATTATAAGAGTTGAAGAGAATATCTTTTGTTTTAATGGAGGTATAAAACGAAAAACCTTATCACACTTATGTTTGAATCCGCTTCGCAAATTCATGCAGTATGATTAGGGTTTTTTTTCATACCACCATTAAAAAAGTATTCTCAGTAAAATCATCTTCACGGCCTTTCGTGAAAAACAGTAGAACTGTTCTAGTGATTTCATTTCATAATCTTTATGAATACCGAGGTCTAACGGTAAGACGCTGGCCTCAGGATTGGAGAGTCCCGGATTCGAAACCCGAAGTAGGAATGTTTTCTGAGCACAAAAATAAACCAAAGTTTGCTCCTCTCCTACCAGATGCATAAATGAGCATTGATGTGCTATGGATACCACGTCGCAGACCGACGATTTCATGAAACTCAAAAACAAATGACAATAATTTGATTTTAAGTTTCGGATATCAAAATCGGTTGTTCTGATTGGTTGATAAAAATGTATACCTCCATAAGCAAAATTTTGAGCACGCAGCCATTTTGTTTGCTTCCGCCCAAAATAGTTCCATACAAAAGTATCAAAATTTGAAAAAGAATTGCCTTCTTTCGCTCGATGCTATTAAATTATAAGAAAAGAAGAGAATATTTTTAGTTTCCATGGAGGTATGAACCGAACAACCTATTCACACTTTTGTATGAGTCCGTTTCGCGTATTCATATTATTCTATTCATTACTTAATCTTTTTTTTCATTTCGCAAGAAATGTTATACCTTGTTTTGTTTTAGTGAAACAAAATTACCGTTTGTTTGAACATACTTCTCGACCAAAGTTTGATAGTCCTTTTCCAACAGGTTGAGAAGAAGCAAAACAAGGATTGTTAGGTGTACCAGTTGATGAGGTATAACTGAATAATAAATAATTAAATTTCTTAGTTCCGTCTATCAGAAATTAGCGTCATGATTGGTCGAAAAATATTCATACCTCAATGAACAATTTTTTTGATCACGCAGCTATTTTAAATGCCTGCGCACAAAATAGACCAATAAAAATGTATCAACGCCTTTTTCGCTCAATGTCATTGAATTATAAGAAATAAAGAGAAAATATTTTGCTTTCATGGAGGTATGAAGGAGGTACAGTGTGATTAGGTTTACCATTTCATACCTCCATGGAAACAAAAACAAAATAATATCCTTCATCTCATAAATAAATCGTCTGTGCAATGCAGTACTGGAAAGGCTCGTATTCGTTGTGAAGTGTTTTAGCCAAATCATCGCAATAAATGAGCTGATCAAACGGCCGTTTCTATCGCACTAATAAGGTGGCGTTTTATTGCGTAAAAAGAAAATCGTTTTAAGATCAAAGTCCCATAACAAGTTTTATTGTTATCAGCATTTAGTATCTTATTGACGGGATAGATACAAAGGTTCGGGTTTTCCTTTTATCTATTTTCACGCTATTACCGTTTGCTTCATTGATTATCATTTTTATCGACTATCTTTGGCATGAAACGCAGTAACTTAATGTTATATCAGATGTATATCGAACCCTACCGACGAGAGGGAGAGGGTGAGAAAGAGAGATAACATTTTGAACATTTTGAATGTTTTATTAAATTGAAGTATATCAGGCCTCCAGCCCATAATACAAACACATGTACATAACAAACAACAGCAGTAGATTCAAATTGATAATCAAGTTTCAGACGATTGTGTGTTCTGAATAAATCAAGATTGGTAACGTAACGTTCCTTGGATGAAGAAAGAGAGAGAGCAGGAGAGAGAGAGAGAGAGAGCAGGAGAGAGAGAGAGAGAGAGAGAGAGAGAGAGAGAGAGAGAGAAAGAGAGAGAGAGAGAGAGAGAAAGAAAGAGAGAGAGAGAGAGAGCAAGAGAGAGAGAGTGCGAGAGAGAGAGAGAGTGAGAGAGAGAGAGAGCAAGAGAGAGAAAGATAGAGAGAGAGAGTGAGAGAGATAACATTTCGAACATTTTGAATATATATTCAATTGAAGTATATTAGGCCTCCGGCCCATAATACAAACACATACATAAAAAACAATATAATTTACAATGGTAGTAGATTCAAATTGAAAATAAATTTCAGGCGATTGTTTGCACTGAATAAATCAAAATTGGTTACGTTCCTTGGTTGAAGAAAAAGAGAGAGAGAAGGGGAGGGGGAAGTTAGAGAGACTTTTTTTAGCTGGAAAGATTGCTATATCATGACGCGATTTATTAATTTCTACACGATCCCGTCCCTTCCCCTACCTTTAAAACATGGTTGTAGATTTTAAGAAGGAGTTTCCTCATTGCCCAACTTGTTTCTACTCTAAGTCGTAGTCTGCAACTGTTTAGAATTTGGACCAGTCATAAAATTCGTCTCCTGATAATGAATTAAACCATTCCCACTCAGTGACGCTTTTAGGCGCCCCCAAGGAATGAAAGCTTTGGAAAACATTGTGGAAAATGAAGAAATTGCTTGTCACAAGCAATTTCTTCATTTTCCCGATATTTTTTATCCAGAAAGTTGAAAAATGCAAAATTTTATAAACTTTGATCTGTCGTCTGCAATTTCTTTCAATTCGGGCCTGTCTAAAATTTAGCAGTCTAGTAATTAGTTATGTGCCCCCGGTTTTAGATTTAATTCGAACAGTTCTTCCTGATCAAATCACCGTTTTCGAAGCCTGAACAGCGTCTACGCTGTTTGTTTCGGTAGTTAGATCTAGTCAAGATACCATTCTATATAGCAATGTCAAATTTTTAGTCATTGATCGTCCCTATAAATATAAACAATCGGTTGACCAATCAAATCATTAGTTTAGTCTTAAAATTCAATGTTTAGCTCCGACATGTATCCACTACATATTTGTTTGTGGACGGTTATTCAACTGTGGTTACGACGATTAGATCTCCCGGTCCGCTATTTTATTGTTACAAATCAGGATATTTTTATGGCCAATCCGGAATGAACTATTGTCTTATACCCTTTGATAAACAAAATGTGCCGGATCTACCATTCAAGGCATACATTTCCATCTAGTATAATAAAAAAATGTTTAATCGATGTAAGGACTCTAAATGGAATTTAACCCATTCCCACATAATGACGCTTTTAGACGCCCCCTCAAGGAAAACAATTGGGAAAACATTGTGGGAATTCATTTTCCACAATGTTTTGTACTCAGAAAGTTGAAAAGATCTAGATTTTCATGAATTTTAAATTGTTGTCTGCAACTCCTTTGAAATTTGGCCAGTCTACAAATTGCCATCTGGGAGTGGGTTAAGCACTGGCTCAATTAAAAAACATATCTGTCTACCATTTAAGGGTAGTTAGTGTAGACTTTTCGTTTTTTCCCATTACCAGACGGCAACATCTTAGACTGGTCCAAATTGATAGGAGTTGCAGACGACAATTTCAAGCTTATGATTGTTTTTACCTTTCGGGTAGAAAACATTGCTGGTAGTTAAGAAATTGCTTGTAAAAAGTGGATGGCTAAGATAATTACTCTCTTGAAAAAGAAAGAAATGTTCCTCTCGTTTCGTCTTCTAAAAGTCCTATTGGTTTGTCTATTATTATGGGGAAGCATCTAACCCTTTTTTCCACATGGTCGAACCCTAGCCTCGTTATTTTTTTATTTGCCTCCCACTGTGTAATGCGAAATTTCAAGGTAGAATATGAATTAATTTATTGCTTCCATTTCCTTTAGGCTTTTATACAAACATTTGCGCAGGAAATAAACTCGGGCTGAGAAGGTGATATTCGGGAAATATTTCCAAAAATAATACGATTTTGTAATTTGAAGTGCAAAAAACGTGGTATTGTAAACAAAGAAACTATTCGTACCAGTTGTTTTTACCACGAAGCTTTCTACACATACAGTCCCTTTTCAATTCACACTCGTTTTGATTTGGTACACGACCCTATTTTTTTTTCAAATTTATATATATATATATAGTTTGATAAAGAGAAGAATAATTCAATATTTGCACATTTGAAAATTTACGTACCTTCATTACTGTCAAAGTGTCGAAGATAATCTTTTGTCGCCATATTACATACAGATACGGCTGTCAATCAGAGAATCAATCGACCAATCAAATCATACATTTTGACCTGAAGTGAATATTGAACTCCAACATTAGCCGACCTTTATAAGAAGCACCTTTGTTGATCAGGCGACTTACACGCCGTAACCACAGCTTATTCAAGCTGCAGTTACAACGTTTAGTCGCTAACCAACCATTTTATTTTACGACACGTTGCTGACCATAAATTTCTTCCTGTCGGAGGTCATTGAGCGTGTCCAGCGATCCGTCAAAAAGATCTTTTCTTTTGTAATGTACAAATAGAATCTTTTTCCACATAATTAGCAGTCTAGGATCTGATGGCCAACCGTCAAATTCTATAGTGAATATAAATTGACACAATTTAGTTGTTTCCCAATAAATGGATTTTATCCCCCATCACCACCCAAGACCCCATTTCTTTAGACACATACGTGAAGCATATGAAAAGATTTTCAACTGGAATCTTTATCAAGCGCTATTTCCTTGCCAGATATGATGATGACCCAAAATTCTTTATTTAAGAGATGAAGAGAATATTTTTGTTTTCATGGAGGTATGAACCGAAAAAACTAATTACACTGTATGAATACGCGAAGCGAATTCATACTTTGTGTGATAAGGTTTTTCGGTTCATACCTCCATGAAAACAAAATATATTCTTTCGCGTAGCGTATACTGTGTGATTATTTTTTTCGGTTCATACCTCCATGAAAACAAAATATTTCTCTTCATTTCTTATAATTTAATAGCATGGAGCGGGAAAAAAAAAAAAAAAAAATCCAAAAGCTTTAAAAATTTTGATACCTTTTTGTATGGGACTATTTAGTGCGGAAGCATACAAAATCGCCGCGTGCTCAAAATTTTGTTCATGGAGTTATGAATAATTTTTTTCGACCAATAAGAACGCTCGTTTTTGATAGACGAAACTAAAAATTGAATTATATGGTGTTTAGAAAACCCTTTAAATTTAGATCTAAGCGGCATGCGTTTCGATACAACGTACATGCACAGATGTCGTAATGCACCTAGCATGCACGTTTTTAGCTGCTTTGATAGCTTCAGTTAGCAGACAAAATTTTGAGGTCTTCTCAGAGTTCAACAAGTGCAAACTGCCACTGGAGGATTAACCACTAAATCAATTGAATATCTACGACCTAAAAGGTAGTTCTTATGAATTTCAGAAATAAAGCAAACTCTATTCGAATTATATAGAACTCTTTACTCGCACGCTATTTAACCCATTCCCATTCAATTCCGCTTTAATGCAGTTCAAGTAAAAAGATTTGGAAAATATTGTGGACAATGAAGAAATTGCTTGTAACAAGCATTTTTTTCAATGTCCATAATGTTTTCTACTCTAAAAACCCATGCTTTGCTAGCTTACAGTACTTTCAGTACTTTGATTTAAAAGCTTATCACGGTTTTACAAAGTGTCTAAAGGTTTCATAACTCCAGTATGTATAATGATTAACCGTCAAAAATGTTTTCTTACCAGTGCTGGCTAGCCGTCATTCTCCCCGAGGCTATTTTTTAGATTTTGTCTTCAATATTAGATCGTGACGATTGAGCATCACAGCGAATGTGAAGCTTGTGACAAATATTCATCACAATGCAGGGTGACGGTTAGCCATTAGATATTAGGCTGTTTAGCTTTCTTACATTCCCTTTAGAAAGCAGTGAAAAATGAAGATAGCTTGACAAAAAGCAAATTCTTCACTATCCACAATGTTCTCAACACCACAAGACAAAGTGGGACTGTTCTTCAACTATTTTCTTTGAACCAGGACCAGTCTAAAGATGACCGTATAATTTTCTCTTTTGACCCCTTCCTGTTCAATCCCCGATTTTTAAGTACCTGCGGTTTCATAATTGAGAAAACATTGTAGAAAAAGAAGAAATTGCCTGTCACAAGCAATTTCTTCTTTTTGCATAACATTCTCCACACCATTAAGTGGTTATTTTTGAATTTAGATTTTCGTCTGCAAAATCTTTGAATTTGGATTGGTCTAAAATTTTGCAAAACAGGAAAGGGTTAAACCCACGAAGACACGTTGGTAAACGTTACGGACAAGCTAAAATTACTTAAATTAGGCCGTGAGTATATTCGGTGACATAAAATATAAATAAAGACTTATTATTTACGCTCGAGTAAACTTTTTCTGTCTGTAGTAAAATCTAAAATTAAATCTGTTGAAATGTTACCTCTCTTTGATATACATCTGGCGACCTTTCATTTTGCGCAGTATTGTACTTCTTTACACAACGCATTATCCAAAACACCTTTTTTAGTGTAGAACGAAAGATTGTATACTTGCTGTGCGCCAACTTATCGATTTAATCTTTTTCCACAATTAAATGATTCAATTATCAAGCCTTTTTGACCTATTCCTGTTTTTTTTTTTTTAAATCCTTGTGAATTTATAATGAAAATAGAAATATTTTGAAAAAGAAGAATTTGCTTTTTCCGCAATATTTTCTACCTTACTGGATGGTTGTTTTTTAAATTAAATCCAAATTAAATTTTCATCAGCAAAAACTTTTAATTTTGACAGGTCTAAAATTTTGTAAAACATGAAGGCATTAAATAGATCATTTATCAACAAAATGTACCTGAGCCAGTCTGACATTTTGCCGTCGGATAAGGATTAAGAAAATTGGAAACGGAACGGAAACGAAATCAGTTGTAGCTTTCAACTTGCTGAGGATGAATGTAGGTCTGTCTTCAACCCTTACCATGCTGAATTATGGCTCCTCTTCAAAATCAAAGCGCTGAAAGTACCAGAAGAACCGGATGTGGCCTGATGATAATTTTGAAAATTTTGAAAATTTATCTTACGAGCTTAAAATGGACAGGCAGGTGGTGTAGAGTAAGATTAGAGTGCAGTCTGATCTTCGCCTCGACCTCCTACCAAAAGCAGAATATTTCGGGTTCAGCATGACAAGGGTTAAACAATCAAAAGGAAATGGTCCAAATGCCGGTTAAGCCGCAAATACAACCAAACTATGAGATTCCATTACGAGGTAGAAAAACTCAGTAGACCGACGATAGAGTAAGGAGGTCAGTTTTGGGGTAACAGAACTTTCGACCAGTTCCGATCATGACCGATTTTAACGATCTCGGTAGGCAGTCTAATACCTTAAGCAAAAGGTAAATTATTAAAGAAGGTATAACCTCAAGCTTATCTCTTTGTTCTCAATTGATTTCGTCTGGCGGTGTCGTCTGCTCTTAAAATTTGAATCTCTGCCAAGGCACGTATTCTTTCATTTTTAGTCAATACTATCATATCCTGTTGCATTGTTCTCTGGGACTTTCATAAAATGCATGACTATTGGACGACCATGTACGAGCCGAACTGAGATGAACACCACAGCTGATCGCATGTTCTCATTACATAAAGAAGGGAATACACTCATTTTTGAAATAAATTTTCATATGTCTTTTTTTTAATGCTGCAGGTCACCACCGACAAACATTCTCATTTATTCATCTAATACTATTGTAAAATATGCACTCAATTTAACGGGTTTGAAAATTGAAGAAAAGGACAATAAAATGTTTTGTAGCAATTCTTTTCTGTATCTGTTATGTTTAAGGGCATAGAAAACGACGTAATGCATTCGAAAGGGTTTCAAAGATTTTTACCATAGCCTTTATTCACCGACAAGTAAAATCGATGCTTTGTCTTTGAATCGACTAATCGCTGGCCCAGCCAATTGACTCCTTAGGCCCCGCCCATTAACTCCGAAAGGAAGTTCCGCTTAATATGGTTGGTTGGCGACCTAAACGTCGTAACTACAGCTTGAAGACGTTTAAGTCGCCAAACCAACAATTAATGTTAATAAAAATGGCGGCCAATGTTGGAGTTTAAAAGCTCAAGTGCGGGCTGAATATCATTTGATCGGTCGGTTTGTTCCTTGATTGACAATCGCGATTGGTCAATTCCAAAACGTCGGATGGCTCTGATTTGTCATGGAATTTTAAGTGTTTTTTTTTTGAGAAATGTATTGTGAATAACATGCCCTGATGAAATGCATATAAAAGTAATTAACATTCGCGTGCACAAGTGCTTTTTAGCGTGCACCATTTAAAGTGGACTTTTGACCCATTTATTGCTCCATAGATCTAAAGCTGTTGGTTGATTATTTATCAACATGTATCAGTGTAATATTCGGATTTTTATATGCCTGAAATGAGTGGTCAAGTAAAAGAGACTCGATGGACGATGAAAGTATAAAAAAGAATAGGAGAAAGAAGAACAGATAGAACAGAGCGAGATGGATAAAAGGGAGAGGATTGATTGTTCGTCTGGTGTTTCGCATCCAACTCAAAACTGCAATCATATTAAGCCTCGTTGTAAAGTCTCATCCGAAAATAAGGAATCAAACTAAGTGACAATGACACCCTGGAACTATATATTAACCCTTTCCCAGACAACAAAAATTCGATACTAATCAATTTTGAAGGATGATGCTGATGACAAAACAATACTTATTTGAAAAATAATCATTATTAGAGAAGAAAAAATGGCAGGGAAGTAATTTCTTCTATTCCTTCAATGTTTTCTCTGGAATATAATCACGTACCCCTGAAAACAATTGGTTTTATGGGAAAGTGTTAACCACTTGACCAGACCAGCCCAATGGAATATAAATAAAGAGAACGAAAAAGAAGAATGAGGAGAAGAAGAAAAAGAAGTATAAGAAAGAAGAAGATTAGGATGAACAAGAGCTTACTTCCTCACTTTATTTTTCTCACTCTACTAGTCCTACATTTAGTTGCCTGGTAAAGTGATAGATAATTGAACAAAAGAAAAGGATTTTATTGTCGTTTAAAAGTGTAATAACGTAATTTTCTAACAGCGGCGATAAATACAAAACATAGATAAAACGATAGATAGGTGAATAATATAATTTTCTATTTCGTTTATTTGCTTGCAGCAATTTCAACGCGTACTCTAGTTTAACTTTACCTCTGTCCTCAGATGCCCATTATTAAACGAATATGTGTCCTTAAATGGCCTTTAAAAGGATATTTGGGTATTTACGGAATATGATCTGTCAACCGAAAAAAGACCTCTTCATAGGTACGAAAAGTATCGACCCTGTTCAGACTGCACGGACTGTGCAGGCTGACCAGAGTCGAAACTTTACAGTCTATGACGATTTTTTGAATCAAGATTGACCATTCTACCATACAATATAATCATTTCTAGAATCCAACATCTGACTAACCTGTGCTTAATCGAATCAGTTTTTCATTAATTTGTTTAACGGACACCCTTGAGGCCCCTTTTTTGCTTAACAGATAGCACATAGTATCATCACAATTGACCATGTGTATAAACAATGGTAACTTACATGAAAAATGATGACGATAATTGATCCTAAGATAGAGCGCAGGCTTTGTGACTGACGGATCGCTGGTCACATCCTCTGAGCTCTGACAGGTTGTTTTCTTCGATATTAACCCTTTACTATTTTTGAAATTTTATACTAGTCTAAATTGAAAAAGGTTGCAGACATCATGGAAAATTGGATGCAATTTGAAATGAAACCATTCTATGTGGTAGAAAATATTGTGGCAAAAGGAGAAATTGCTTGTTGCAAGCAATTTCTCCTTTTCCCCCAATGTTTTCTCAAGTATAAAATCACAGAGATGTAAAATCCCGGGTTTGTACAGGAAAGGGTTAAACGGTGTCATATTGCAAAAAGCATGTCCAGTTACATGTAAAAAAATGTTTTTTGGTGGCTTAAAGGTCGTAACTACAGCTTGGATAAGCTGTAGTTACGACGTTTAGGTCGTCACGCCAACAAAAATGTTTCACATAAAATGTCAGCCAATGCACGAGGTCAAGGTTCACTTGAAGTCAAAATGAATAATTTGATTGGTCGAGTGATCCTTGGCCGACAAACTCGATCCGTCAATTGAATTTGAATCTCAGGAGTGATATCTATTTCTTTCAGTTGCCTACAAAGTCGGCGCTAGTAGTAAAAGAATCAACCCCTAAAAAGCCATTTTTGTTTGTGGTTTGGACTCACCCATAATTAATATAATTTGAATGGAAAGCCGAAGTATTCTTGAAGTATTCTTCAAGTTTTCTTGAAGAATCTGTTTTTAACATATTCTTTTCATGAACTCTTGATTTGCCTTTTTTGCGAGAAAGTTACTTGTTCAACATCTATTCAATTTCCAGATAAGACGGAATAATGACCTTATAGGTTATTTCTAGTTCAACTTGTCTTTGCAAGTACTCACTAGAATCGTCTCGGTGAGATCATTCTGATAAGAAACCACAATATAGGATTTGACGTATATGAAATGAAATTTTAAACATACACTCAAGATACTGGAACCCTCTTTCGGGCAGCTACCATCTTCTACTAAATGTGTAGTTAAATATTTTCTTAAGAGAGGAAGAGAATATCTTTTTGTTTTCGTGTGGGTATGAAGCGAAAACAACAACAACAACAAACTAATCACGCTGTATGAAAACGCAAAGCAGATTCATGGATAAGCGTGATTATGTTTTTTCGTTTCATATTTCTATAAAATGAAAACAATGTTCTCTTTATTTCTTATGATTCAAAGACATAAAAAAAAAAAAAAAAAAAAAAAAAAAACAAAATCAAAAGCGCACCAATAGTTTACTAATTTTGATACATTTTTACGGAACTATGTCATGCGCAAGCATATAAAATAGATGCGAGCTTTTTTATGAAGGTATGAATATTTTTCAGCCAATGAGAACGCTCGTTTTTGATAGACGAAACTAACAATTAAATTATATTTCAACGATCCAGTGTCAAGATTGGTTGATGGGCCCCGCAAGCGCCTTCTAGGTAATAGTTTCTTGAAGCACAGTTTTTCAAGATTTCAATGTCCCCAAAGGGCTTTCAGTATTTTGTTTCTGACTCACAATAACAAGATCAATCGCTGTTAAATACTCATTATCTTTCAGATAGCGAGGCATTACTTACATCTCTTAGCCCAACGGGGACATTCAACCTGTCTTCAAAGTTTTATTAGATGAAATGATACCATTGCCTCTTAACCAGAATATCTAATTGATGACAGATCGAGATTTCACAAAAAATAGGCTAAAATTGTAAATATTATTAGCATATTCCAACACAACAACGCATTTGGACGCCCCAAGAAAAAAAAAAGCTTTTGAAAACATTGTGGACAATAAAGAAATGTTTGACATCTAAGTCGAACTTCTTATTGGAGCCAGTGGGCGTGGTCAGCGATCCGTCAATACAGAAGAAAACTTATCAAAATCGAGTCCGTGACCCCTGAAAGGAAAAGCTTTTACTATCAAACTGTGTTAGAGAAAAGTTTGTTTTTTGTCCTACCGTGCAATAAATCAACAGCCATAATGGGTGAAAATAAATAGATGACTACATGTATTCAACGGCTTAAGGCCATTAAATTAGTACCCGGTCCGTACATTTAAAGGGCCTTAAACATTTAACATTTGTCGGTGCGCTTGCAAAATATCGTAACTCAGCTTCATTGAAGCTGTAGTTACGACATTTTGCTTGCGCCCGACGATTTGCTATAAGGCATTACGTAATACATGCTATAAATCAGTAGCGAAGTAGTCTAAGAAGTAAAAAAAGTTGACGGATTATTTCTCTAATTTGAGGTTTAAAGGTAAGATTATTACGCTTAAACAGTGTCCGTCCCATAAACTTGTGACCCTTTAAAGTGAAAATATTCTATCTGGAGCCTGGTAAAGTTGCGGGAATTACCATTCGCCATTCGCATAGTTTCTTTTTTCTTTTCTTTTTTTTTTCGGTTGTGTGTGTTTTTTAAAGGACCATTGATTGAGCCTGTGAGGGACATTTCAAACTATAACACATGTGCGCTATATACTAAAGATCAAGATCAGCTTGTGCATCCACCGAACGTGTCTAATTAGCGCCATGTAGATAGATACTGACTCAAAGTATAAAATTTATGATAAAAATGTAATAGTAAAAGTTTATTTGATTATACTATGTGGCCATCGGCCCTTTAACAAACTGTATATTGCATTCACATCATTTAAAAGTGATGTCATACATAACTTTACTAGCAATTTTTCTACCTCATACATATTACGTTTTACTTATCTAAGATTGGTCTATTCCATATCTAGGTAATTGACGTTTGCATTTCATTTCTGAAAAGAGAACTTTAGAGAAAAATAAAACAAAACAAAAAACAAAACCAAAAAAGCATATAACTTGTGAATTATTAGATAAATAGATATCAGCTATTTATAAAGGAAGATTAGGTCGTTAGCATAGCTTAATACTATAACAAATTATTGAATATTAAGAACCAATGATTACCAACATTTACATGTAATACAGCATTCTTATTTAGTTTTATATCACTTAAAATTTTCTTTGTTCAGATTTTAAAATGGCGGACAAATGATAGCAACCACAGCTTATTAACCCTAGTCATGCTGAACCCGTAATATTTTCTGGTTTTGAAGGAGGTATCGACAAAGATCAGCCTGCACACAAGTGCAGTCTGATCTTGGTCTACACCTCCTGCTTGTTCCCTTTAAATCAGAGTTGTTGAAATAACCATTTTAAAAAGAAATATTAACCCTAATTTAGAACTTTTGAGCTGACAGTCCTTTGATTTTAAAGCAATTCTGTAGAGGGTATTAATTCAGCATGACGAGGATTAAGTAAATTTAGATAATCAGTGCATACTCTAAATACACTGAGTGGCTTGTCAGGCTGCTCAATGTCTGCACTTCATGCGCATGCGAAATGGTTCACAAACTGCATCATACCTGTCTTTCAAGATACTTTTGAAACGTGAATCAGGATACATGGTATTGAGTCTGATTCCGTTAACATACAATCACTTCGGAACCAAAATATCGTAAGTACATATAGGAAAGTTGTTTTTTCGGTGTTAGACCGATTTATCTGTCATTTGGTGAACAACAAAAGTGTGAAAATATGCTTTAGTTTTTCACAAAAAGAAAGTTAAATCGATCTAACAATCGATTGTTCCATGTCTTTAATGCAAAGAGAGACACAAATTATGAAAATCTCTAAAAGCACGTCATTGCAGAATTACTTGACAACATGATAACGTCATAGGTGTCTTGGGGTCCCACTTAGTTGGCGTTCAGCAGCTAAAAGTGTGAAAGTTTTGCTAATTTTTTAAAACAGCGAAATTTTCCGCTAAAATTACCAAGTGAAAATCCGTCGATATATCTTGATAATCCATCGGAAAGCATAAAAGAAGGCCACATTCGCTGTATTTACGACATTGTGGTCGCCCAAACACAATATATTGCTTATTGAAGTTCCAGCATGGTCACTTATCTTGTGACGGGTCATGAATCATAAAAGGCCTTTTAGCATTTTGTTTTATCATGCTGCGCGTAATATAAGCAATAAATCAGCAACGAAACAGTCAAAGAGTCAGAGAAGGAGACAGATAGACTGAAAGATTAGCCCGTACACCGAAATTAGCGTTTAATTCGTATAAGACCAGATAATTAAATTTGAGTTTCTCGCGAAATAAATCATTCGTTTACCCAATACATGTGTGACAATAACAGCTTTCGATTTACGCCCGATTTGATGTCATTATTTGGTTACTGTACGGTAATGGCAAGCAATTGTAATTAATGGGCCGGATCAGGACTAAACTGGTAGGTGTCTTTAAATCATGGCCTCGATCAACCTGAATCAAGTCGACATTTTCTGCTTCCATTTACCAAACTGAATACATGTAATATCAAAGCATTTGATGGAAACTACTTTTAAATGTATAAAACTGGTACGTTTCGGATGCAAAACATCTTGAAAAGTAAACATTATTTCCGCTTGACTTAACCCATTCCTACGCAACAAAATTTTAGACTTGTCCGAATTCAAAGAAGCTGCAGAAGACAATTTCGAGTAGATGGCATTTTAATATTTTCGTCTTTAAGGATACAAAACATTTTGGGAATGAAGAAGTTGCTTGCAAAAAAATATTTCTTCTTTTTCCACAATGTTTCCAAAAGCCTTTTCCTTGAGGGGAGTTAAAAGGGGGGGGGGGTTGTGTGGGAATTAGTTAAGGAGGTCTGATAGTGTTCGTATATGGCGAAAGGGGATTTAAAGTTGAAATAGACTTTCGCTTTTCAAAAGTAGCTAATTAATATTGAATTGACTAATGCTTATTACCCGAGTCAGTATGCTTTTTTTTCTACCGATATGCTAGTCTGCAAAAATGCCAATCAAATTGACATCACTGTTATGTCATCCTATTTCATCCAATTTACCACACAGTGCAATATTTTTACGCGTCGAAGAATTATACCGATTGACAACTTTATGAGAAAAGAAGAAATTGCTTGTAACAAGCAATTTCTTCTTTTCTCACAATGTATTCTTACTCATATGGAACTTACTTATAAAACAAACCGACTTTGTTTTGTCGTCTGCAACCTCTCAACTTGGACCTGACAACATAAAGTGTCTTTTGGGAATGGGCTAAGAAATCTTAGGAAATAAAAAGGCCGGCCCGAATCTTTGGGATAATTATTTTCCACAACCAGTTGATAATCATTTTGCGCCCTTGCGTCGCTTAATTAATGATTCGTTGAAACTTCAATATACATGTCTCCATGAAATTTTATCACACCAGTGTAACCAAACTAGTTTCCAGTACATGGCACTACCAAAGTTCACAAGACCTACAATGAAAGATTTGGCGAAATCCAATTGAGTAGAGGATAAAACTGCACACAAACAACAATACCCGTGCCCCGGTCTGTTTTTTATCAATTTTGGCCAATCGCACGTAGGATCAGATAACGCCAAAGCTCTTTGTCAATTGAGTTTAATCAAAATAATCATCGTAAATGGTCATTATTTTCTCACAATAGACTGGTCAAGTTCACTGACCATTGTACTTGCACGGACAGAATTAAAGTTGACCCTGTCATAGGAGAAACTTGTTATATCGTGAACACGACGTGAAACAAGATCGTGACCCGTCAGGAGGAAAGGATCTTTCTTGGAGGTGCAAAAATATCGATTCAGGCCAGACTGCGAGGACTGCGCAGCTAGGAAAGAACCGAAACAGTTTGTAGAAACTAGGATTGGTATCGTCAGTCTACCAGTGTACTTTATCATATAGTAATCAAAACGAATTAATAATTATGTTGACCTCTTCCGGATCCAATCTTTCTTCTCTTCAAATATTTGTGACCCGTAAAGCGTCCTGGGAACTGCGGAAAGAATCGATTGTGATCAGAACGAGCGGACTGAGCAGGCCGACCAGGGTAGAAACCATTCCACTCTTTGAAGATTTGATTTTCTGAATCAAGAATGACCATCTACCTTACTAAATTATCAGCTATAACAAAGCGTCAGCTTTGATAGCTTAAGTTAACAGACACATTTTTAGCTAGCAAAGCGTCAGCTTTGATAGCTTAAGTAAACAAACCAAATTTTGAGGTAGTCATAGAGTTCAAATGAGTGCAAACTGCCACTGGAGGCTTAACCACCGAAAACATTGAATGCCTACGCCATAAAAGGTAGTTCTTATGAATTTCAGGAATATTGCAAACTATGAATTAACCTTATTCAAATTGTAGAAAACCCATTCTCACGCAATGCCACGTTTTATGCATCTCAAAAATAAATATAAAATAACAACTTTGGAAAACATTGTTGACAATGAAGAAATTGCTTGTTACAAGCAATTTCTTCATTGTCAACAATGTTTTCTATCCTAGTAGGTATATATAACTCCGCCAACATGAAATTGTCATGATCTGCAACTCCTTTCAATTTGAACCAGTCTTAGATTTTTTTGCACTGTTATGGTTAACTCCTTGGTTAACTTTGATAACATAGTTCATCTATCATGATCACCTATGAATAAGAAGATTACCTAACAAAACCATACTTTGCTAGCTAACAGTACTTTCAGAACTTTGATTGATGTCTTCTCAGAGTTGAACGAATGCAAACTGCCACTGGGTTATTAACTGCTAAATGCATTGAATGCCTACGCTATAAAAATTAGTTCTGATTTCAGGAATATTGCAAACTTTGCCACTGCTTATTATGGCCACATGAATTAAATTTAATCAAATCGTAGACAACTACTTCAAAAGCATCTTATTTAACCCAACCCATAAAATAATGTTTTTGAATCATCTCCAGAAAATAGCTTTGGAAAACAATGTGGACAATGAAGAAATTGCTTGGAAAACAGTGTGGACAAACTGTGGGTAACAAGGATTTCTTCATTGTCCACACTGTGGTCTACCCTACCCTTGCTAGCTTGCAGTACTTTCTTTACTTTGATTTTTTTAAAAATTTGTGACCCGTAAAGCGTCCTGGCAACTGCGGAAAGAATCGATTCTGATCAGAACGAGCGGACTGAGCAGGCAAACCAGGGTAGAAACCATTCCGCTCTTTGAAGATTTGATTTTCTGAAACATTAATGACCATCTACCTTACTAAGTTACTTTTTGAGGAATGTGACCTCTGATGGAATAAACATTTTTTTAGCTATTTCTTTTACGGAACACTTTTGAGGTCCACCTTTGCGTCTGACGGATCTCTTCTGACTGAATCTCTGGATGACCCGTTTTCATTTGACGGAGAGCGATGACTTTTTGTATTAGTTGAATCGGTTCGGATGCAAAACAAAACGGCTCTCATCCTATTACCACACATTTTCATAATTGATTTCTATCCCGAAAGACAGAGGTATTTCATATCTAATCAACTTGAAATTGCATTTTTTTTAAATAAATAGTCAAAATATTTTCGCGTCTTGTAATGGGTAAAATCTTGCGGAGTACCACAGATTCTTTAATACTTTTCGGTAGATTATGGAGATTTCTAGGTGGATTTCACTCGATTTTTTCAACTGAAAAGACAGTGAAATCATTAAAACAGTAAAATTTCTGTTTTGGTAGATTTGTCTCTGCTTCATTTATTATGCGCTATATACTGAACACGAAGACATTGGTGACGTCAGTAGGTGCCCATCTAATTCACTGCGCAATGGCGCGCTTTTAGGAATAAACAACAAAAAGATCTTATTTTGTCGATTTATGCATGAACGAAATAGAATACTTGTTTGTTGTTAGGACACTTTTTAAGAAACTTGCTACTGCTCCCGAACTACAAATATATATCTTTTTAAATCTTACGTAGTTTAACCATTTCCTGTACAAATACGGTTTTTACGCAGCTGTGATTTTATACTTGAGAAAACATTGTGGGGGGGGGGGAATTCTTGTAACAAGCAATTTCTTCTTTTTCCACAATATTTTCTTTCACATATGATGGTTTCATTTCAAACTACATCCAATTTTTGTCTGCCACCTCTTTCAATTCGGACGAGTCTAAAATTTCAAAAAACAAGATAGGGTAAAGAATGCACAGGTGATTACTTTAATTTTCGGCATCAAGTAGCATGCTTTGAATATTTATCAGGCATTGTTTACAAAGGTTATGACACCTGTCATAATGGTTGGTAATTATTCGAGGAGACAATGAATTAGAATTCCATTCATTATTCTACGTACCAATAAATTCCTATCTACGAATAGACTGGTACCACCGTCCGCTTGAACAAAGCCGCTTCACCTATCAAATCAGTACCAGAATAATCTAGGAATTGCGTCATGTAGCACATAGACTATTATATAGAACACGGTTATTTTTATATAAAAAAACAACATAGTTTGTTGGTATCGGCGAAAATTGTTTTAGATCTTCTATCATTTTCAAAACCCACTTAAAACAACGAAAGGGTCAAACAGTATGTCTGAACTTGCTCCATATTCATTTAAGAGATGAAGATAATATTTTTTGTTTTCATAGAGGTATGAACCGAAAAAACTAATCATAAGTGTGATTAGGTTTTACGCTTCATACCTCTATGAAAACAAAGAAATATTCTTTTCATTTCTTATAATTTAATAGCATCGAACGAAAAAATCAAATAGTTTACAAATTTGATACCTTTTTGTATGGGATTTTGTGCGGAAGCATACAAAATCGTTGCGTGCTCAAAAATGTGTTCATGGAGTTATGAATAATATTTTTCAACCAATCAGAATGCTCGT
This sequence comes from Fragum fragum, assembly GCA_946902895.1. Classification (NCBI taxonomy): domain Eukaryota; kingdom Metazoa; phylum Mollusca; class Bivalvia; order Cardiida; family Cardiidae; genus Fragum; species Fragum fragum. The sequence continues at coordinate 41,336,964 of OX336366.1, read as the reverse complement.
TTTTGATAGACGAAACTTGAAATTAAAAATTATAAGGCGCATTAATATGCTGCACTGACTACTAGGTTGTTCCATGTTGACTTTAAGATAATAGGAGTTGCTGCCTTTTATGTTAATCTCGACACAAAGTCATTTTTGCGGCAAACATGGCTTTAATATAACAATAATTGATCTACCTTCTGCATTAGATGCATTTGATGCAAGCAATTTCTTCAAGTCACACAACGTTTTCCCAAATGCTTTTCTTGAGGGGGAGTCAAAAAGCGCCATGCCGCCGTCATAGCGCAGTCGCCCGTCTGACTCCTAATCTTCAATTAAAGGATGTCATTGGTTAGATCCCGGTGGCGGCATATATTCTCTTTCACAAATGGGTAGATAATCGTAAATCTAAGTGGAATAGCAGCTGGAGGCTAGGAAAGAATGTAGTGGTAGTACTGGTGTGAGAAATACCAGGAATCCATTGTTAGGTGCTCCAGCCGCCGCGACATGTCTGAAATACTGTTAAAAGCGGCATTGTACTCCATTCAATCAATCAATCAAAAAGCGTCATTGTGACCTTGTTTGTGACAACAAGTGACCGGAAGTCGAACTTGGCCGACAAAGCAGGAACACAAACACTCTGACGAAATATAACACTATGCAATCAAGCCCAAATGAGGCTTTGAGGCCTATAGAGTGCACACAATAACTAGACTTTGACCTAGTATTTGACCCCATTTGACTCAAATTCGAACTTACCCTCATATCTCCAAATATCAAAATATTTGAGCTTAATATTTAGCCTCTGAAGTGCACACAAGGTTTGTCTATAATTTGAGCTAGTGACCTACTTTTTTAGTCCATGTGACCCAATATCAAGAAATATTTTGACGATAAGATCAAGACATATTAGGCAAAAATTGCTCTCTAGAGAGCACCCAAGGTTACTTCTAAGATTTGACCAAGTGACCTTTTTTTTACCCCCACATGGCCCGAAATTGAAGTTGTCTAAGGATTTAGGGAGACAAACAATTTGACAAATTTTCATGGCATTAGAGCTAAAATTCGAGCCTGTAGAGTGCACACAAGATATTGAAACATGGTGAACGATGGACGGAACTAGATCACAATATCTCACATTGAGCATTTCGTGCTCAGGTGAGTAAAAAATGGATGAATTCGTTTAGACAAAACGTGAACTTTGAACTTAGACATTGTCCAACTCCCGGTATGAATTCAGTAGGCGTGGCTAGCTAACCCTAGGGTTCCGTTCTATAAGCCAATTTGAAGGTAGAATGCTTTGTGGTAAAGAACCAAACAAAGAGATGGAACGGAAACCTAATTAACACGAATTGCTCATCACGAAACCTTCCATGATATTGACCAGAACTGATAAGCTAGTTCGCTTTTAATTACGGTTAAAACGTTTAGCCCTGGAGAATGAATAACGGTGCCAAAACAGAGTATACGAACCTTTAGAAATGATGTTAGATTGAATGATAGACGCTGTCAATAAACGAACGACTAACCAATCAAACCATTTATTGGAACCGAAAGCCAACATTTGTATAAATCTGGTGTTTTTGGTTTTATTTATTTACTTTTTTTCTTTGGTTTGGGAATTAAACTTTGTAGTTACATTTTATTCAAGCTGAAGATATGACTTTTAGGTCGCCAACCAACAATTTACATTTTAGCTGTCCCGGGACGAATATCTCGGAAGACTGGTTAGACAATGGCCGGCATATTTGTGAATCATTTTTGTTGGTTTGTTGACTTAAACGTGTAACTACAGCTTGTTCAAGCTGTAGTTACGGCGTTTAGGTCGATAACTAACCATTTCAATAATTGTTACATGTTTCTGGCAATAAATTTTGCAAAATAATGGCGTTTAACATCGAATCGGATCTTCCTATTGGAGTGTGTGCGTGTGGCCAGCGGCGTCAGGGGCTGGGGCCAGCGATCTGATAATTGTTTGACCAATCTTAATTAACCCTTTCCTGTTTTTAAAAAGTTAAGAAAAATTGAAAGAAGTTGCAGACGGTAACTTAAAGTGAGTGCAATTTGAAAAGTAACTAACCTGCAGGGTAGAAAATATTGTAGGAAAAGAAGAAATTGCTTGTTACAAGCAATTTCTTCTTTTTCTACAATATTTTCTTAGGTATAAAATCACAGACACGTAAAAAACATGGATTAAACAGGACAGGGTTAATTAAACTATAAACCAGTCTAGTACCTTGTGGCTGGCCGTCACCATTCACTGTGATGGATACTCGTCACAAGTTTTATTTTCAATCTGATTTTTAAACTTCACTGTCTAAAAATTGATGAAACAATGCCTTAGAAAGAATTTGATATCAATGTTAGTAAAAAAAAGTGTGACGGTTATTCACCACACGTTATGGAATTCTGAAAGTTTTAGACACTTTGTAAAATCGTTGAAGGCTTTAAAAACCGTGAATGCCAAGTGCATTACATGTGTTTTGAGTCGATAAATTGCATACCAATATTTTTTTATAGGAAAAGGTATTCATTCAGATTTAAAGCATATTTTAAACAAACTATGAAGGTATTTCGGGTCATCGCTTTAGCCTATAAATCATGCCTAGCTATAAAATAAAGAATACTTTGATTCAAATTGAAGGGATTTTCATATGCTTCATGTAGACATCAAATGAAATGTGATCGGAGGTTTTGACAGGGGATATAAAAACACTTATTTGTAATAATTATATTGTGACGATTTGTCATCACAACAGAAGTGATGGTTAGCCGTCAGTTACGAGACTGTTAACACAGGTACTTTTTCCTTAACCCATTCCCACACAGCAAAATTTTAGACTGGTCCAAATTGAAAGAAGCTGCAGACGACAATTTCAAGTTGATGGAATTTTGAATTTTTTGTCTTTTTGGATAGAAAACATTGTGGATAATGAAGAAATTGCTTGATACAAGCAATTTCTTCATTTTCCACAATGTTTTCCAAAGCTTTTTTCTTGAGGGGCGTAAAAAGGAGGGATTGAGTTGGAATGGGTTATTAATGGAGTGAGCCATTACGGTTCTGGTAGATTATCACTTTGATTAAATATCGAATTATGGCCGCACACAAGTTTGGCCGAAGATGACCGCTGGTCATAATACGGTGACCTCGTATGACCAATCGGGTAGTAAAAATCCTCGCCAACTTTTCGGCGCCCACGTAGGTTTGTTGAACCTCGGCCGTTAATTGTTGGAGTTAAAAACTGACCTGCCAATTCTTATCCTTGAATAATCATTACAGTAATGTTGAGCGATCGTTCGCTTCTCGCCTAAAATTGTATTGGTAATTTCAATCAACTTCAGAAGTGTGGCTTTGGAAAACAATCTGCGGAAGGAGTAAATGCTTGTTACAAGATATTTTCTCTTCTGCAAATGTTTTCTACCTTACCTCACACTTCTTGATGCTTGTTTTCTTTTTTTTTTTTCACTTTTGATTTTTCGTCTGCAACTTTTTCAAATTAGACCAATATAAAATTCTGTCAAGTGGTAATGAGTAAAGGCTAGTTGAAGACATAGCTAAATAACTAAAATGTGTGTCTTCAGGGATGAAAATAAAATACTTAGCCCTTTGCTGTTTAATCCCTGGTATTCACGTCCCTGTGATTTTATAATTGAGAAAACATTATAAAAAAAAAAAAAAGAAGAAATTGTTTGTAACAAGCAATTTATTCTTTTCTACAGTATTTTCTACCTCACTAAATGATTATTTTTTAAATTGTCTGTAATATTGGTTTATAAGATTTAGCCGTTCCTACAGAGTTCCACATTGATACGCCTCTCAAGAAAATGATGGACAAAACATAGTGGAAAATGAAGAAATTGCTTGTTTCCAGAACTTTCTTAATTATCTATAGTGTTTTCTAACCAGAAAAACTCATTTAAGAATTTCATTAACTAAAAATCTTTCTCATCACATCTTTCAGTTAGGACCAGTCTTAGATTCTGAAAATGGATTAACCCATTCCAACACAATGACTTAAAGAACAGTAATTAGGAAAACATTGCTTTAAATGAAAACATTGCTTGCGAAAAACAATTTCCTAATTCTTCGCATGTTTTCAACCCCGAAAGTTGAAAAAATCTAAAATTTCATAAACTTTCAATTATCTTCAGTATATCCTTTTAATTTAGACCAGTATAAGATCTTGTCATTTGGGAATGGGTTAAATAGAATAAAGATTGATCCAAATTGGCGCATCTCAGTCTGAGTTTTGGCTCAGCATGACATATTTACAAATGTTTAATTGAAACTGTTAAGTTGTTTAGAATTCAGATAAAATCTGGGATATATTGAAAGGCAGGTAGACTATTTGATAGTGTACAAACCGTTTCTTCTTTCTCGTCAAGATAATCTTTATATAATATATTCAATTACTAGTATCAATTTGCAGACATTTTCTGCTTAATCCATTCACTTACAATGACGCTTTTAAACCCACCTAAATATGAAAGATTTTGAAAATATTGTGGAGAATGAAGAAACTGCTTCTTACAAGCAATTTCTTCATTATCCTCAATGGTTTCTATCCTGAAAGACCAAGCTTTTGAAGATTTCATCAACTTGAAATTGTCGCCTGCAACTTCTTTGAATTTGGACTGGTCTAAAATTTTATCGTGTGGGAATTGGTTAACTTAAAGTCTTCAAAACTAAAAAAACAAACAAACACCCCCCCCCCCCAAAAAAAAAACACACACAAAAAAACACACACTCAAAACCACGAAAAACAAAAAAAATGACTTTGGGTCTTAAGGGTAGTTGAAAACCTTTTTGAATTATGGGCTTAAATGTTCTCGCGATTTTCCCATCAAAGTAATTATTCGTAAAATCCCGTAATTGTATTACTTTTTATTGAAGTCATAAGAGTTTTATAGTATGTCAACGTCCGAAAATCAAATTATTATAATTCTATTTCTATGACCTTCTTTAGGGTAGATACTTAATCTTAAGAGAGTTGGTCATATATTTCCCATGCCTTGCATTGTCGAGACACGCCTTTTCCTTAAAATCGCCTCTCCATCGTTACAACCCTTATTTCCAGCCATTGTAACAATAGTAGCCAAGCACTTGAGGTCATCAGCGCGTCACAGGCCCATTTTTCCGCCCAGCGTTTTTTTCTGTTGAACACATGTTGGAGAAAAACCTATCCTAGATTTGTAAACAAATTTTTAATCCTTGTCATACTGAATAAAACCATCTTTACAATTGAATTAAAATCAGAGGGCTGACAGTACAGGATGCAATCATTGTGGGTTCTTTTGAAAATATATCTTATAAACAATTCTTGCTTAAAAGGGACGAGTAGTAGGCGTAGACACTTATGTGCAGACTGATCTTTGTCTACACCTCCTGCCCAAGCAGGAGTTTTCCGGGTTCAGCATGACAAGGGTTAAGATACCTTTCCACCCTTGTTTTTGTGCCAGAGTTTTCATTTTTGTACACATAAAAAAAAAAAAAAAATCACTGTACCTTCTGTGCAAATAAAGGGGATATACCATCTGACCCCATTCACCTTGAAAAAAATGATAAAACTATTTTTGCCATACTTTTCTTATTGAACAAGATTCTGTAAAAGATATGTTAGATGACTTTCTAACAATATTATTATCGTTCTATATCGTAATTTGCTTCATTGTGTAAACTAATAAAGGAATTAAATTCAACACGCCCTCTGTCCGAATAGATCTTTTTCTCATCTATTCCTATCTTAAAAGAGAATTTTTTCGACCTATTCATGAAATTACGCGAAAGATTGAAAAGAAAACCCACCATCATACAAAGATGTAACGTCAAAAAGAAATTAGAAGGCAATGAGGCTCTTACGCTTTACATACAAATTACGTCTCTTATGACGTCCATGACATATCAAAACACCATGAGTCCTCCTCTCAAAATTAGTAATGACACCAAAGTATCAAAATGATTAAACATGCCGTCATTTGAATAATAGGATCCGTGAAATTTATTAATTCCGGGTCCTTTGCCTCCCTGACCTTGCCACTAAAAATGGCTGTCTCAATTTGAATCGACTAAAACTTAACGACGTTGTCAGTATTGTATAAATGGTACCCCTAGCGTATTTGATAAGCCACAACTTTACGTCAAAGTCATTTGAAAGAAAATCCTAACTAAACACAGATATATGGCAGCTCAATGAAGAGGAAAAACGGTGACTCAATGCATATTAGAATGTTGCCTTGCAATATGAAGAAAATCTACGTAATTTTTCAACACCCCTCGTAGGCGATCCTCTTCGGATTCAACACTCCACGTTGGAAGAACTAGTTTATGACAAATAGTGATCGGGGTGTGTCGTTAATTTGAGTCATCTGGACTTTAAAAGCTTACACATTTACCAGAGAGTTCTAAAAATGAGCAATTATAACATTAATGCCAAATCATCGTAGCTAACCCGTCTAAAATCTGATGATACGTTATTCTGGAATGAGACTCGTGTTATGGAACTGGGTGAATGTTTCTTGGGTTGATCATAAGAAGATGTCTATGATACATGCTAAAATAATGATCAACTACCACTGATAAGCCATTAAAATGCTGTCAGCGCGAAACCTTGATACTTAACCTTTCGACTTATCAAGCGACCATATCATGTCACTTCATCGTGAGTCACAAGTCAAAGTCCTTTTTGTGGTCTCAAGAATATGTGAGAAGTGATCTGCATATCGATATTTTAATGTAAACCTGGCGTCAGGGCCTTCATCTAGATTGGTCCGTCCGATATTTGTGCGCTAAGCTATCACACTATTTCGCGGGGAAAGGAAAGCAAAGAACAAGATCGTTGAGACACTTAAACATTTTCTACATAATCTTACTATTTATTTTCTTCCTTGAAAAGATATCATGGAAATAAAATTGACATCTGCCACTTTTCTTACTTCAGACTAGTCTGAAATTTTGTTGTCTCGTAATAGGTTACAGGCATTTTTCGCTATACACGTATGCTGCCAAGAGTTAATCGTTTCCAATAAGTACGAAAAAGGCAAGCCAGAGCAAAGAGAGCACATCGGGCGCAAAGTAACGACAAGGTTGAGCGTGTGGACTGCGTAGATTGACGAGGATCGACATGTTTCACTCTCTGTAGATTTCACGGATCTTATATTGTTATTCTATCTTAGCTGATCGTCGGTGGGCGACCAAATTGTCGTAAATACAGCTTGAATATTATTCATTTTGAAAAGAAAGTCTTTTATTTTGTACCTGTATGTTATAATGTTTCTAGTTAATTGCATACATTCCACCCAAACAAATTCGGACATCTTATATTTACTTCTCTCCGATGAGGAAAATTTGATATTTCCCTCGACCTTCGGCCTCGTAAAATATCAAAAAATTTCCTCCGCAGCTCAAAGCAAATACAAGAAGTTGTATTGCTATCATGAAATAATATTTGCTATTTATTGACTTCAACTGGATCATGTCCCACTTCAAATATCTGATTTACGGAACCTCCGAAAGGCCCCCTTTTCGCTTGACGGGTAATGTATGTATGTATGATTGGGAGAATGCTTTGTGGAAAGATTGCGATTGCTTGGAACTTCTGTTTAAGATTTTCTGTCTAAAAAAGCGTCCGCAGTTGACCCTCGTTTGAAAGTTTAAACAAAATGGACTAGAATATTTTTGTATGGTAGTATCTTAAATATGTGGAGTGACTCATACCATTGAGAAAATTTCTTCTTGGGATAGCCTACTCTTGACTCACAGTTGATTCACATAAACAGACTACCAGATGGACATATAATGACGTACCCGTTTTCAAATTCCCCTCTAAATGGACCAATCGTTGACCACATCCACTTACTCATTTGGCCATGTCCACTGGCTCCTAAAGGAAGACCCACTTCGATTTTAAACGGTGCTACTTTGTAATATATATATGGCTAGTGCCATGTAACAAAATAGTATAGCTGGTTGGCGACCTAAACGTCGTTACTACAGCTTAATGATTTTTCAGTCGCCAAACCAACAAAAGGAGGTACAAAAATGGCACCTTATGTCGTAGATCAAAACTCATGACAGGTCTAAATGAGTGATTTCATTGGTCGACAGGTTATTTGATTGGCATTCGCGATCGGTCAATTGAATGGAAGTGAGAGAAAAGTAGCAGGCATTAAAAATGTACGGTATATGAAATCAATCTGCTCTTTTCGAACATTTCTAAGATTGTACTGAAAGTTGATTTAGCACAGAAAGGTTAGAAAGTTGAAATAAATAAAAAAGACAGACAAAAGGGCATCCCGGTCATGAGTATATTTTCATTTTATTCATTTCCATTTGTCGTTCCTTTCATTGGTCGTCAACTGACGGATCGCTTGCCCCGCCATAAATCAATAGCGGCTGTAAATCAAGGAAAACAATCAAGTAATCAAATCATTCATTTGGACCCAAAGTGAACCCAGAACTCCAACATTGGCCAACATTTTTGAGAAACATTTAAGTTGGTTAGCAACATAACGACAACTTGAATCCATCAATTTTAAGGCTATCCATCTGAACTATTTTTTGCATTATTGTTTCTACTATCAGTATTGTGAATCTAATGCGGTTGTGTGCTGTGCTTGCAATTGACGAATCTTTGGTCACGACTAGTCGATGGAGTTCGGAGTTCCACTTAGATATCAAATGGCGTTACTTTTGCAATTATTTAAGACCAGAAACAAAAAGTAAATCATTCATTGACCCATTCCACACGACATAATTTTAGATTGGTCCAAATTGAAATAATTTGCAGATAACAATGTTAAGTTGATGGATATTTCTTTTTTCTTCGTCTTTTTGGATAGAAATCATAGTGGATAATGAAGAAATTGCCTTAACAAACAATTTTTTCATTTTTCAACAATGTTTTTCCAAACTTTTTTTCTTGGGGCTAAAGAAGAAGGGTTTGTGTTTGAATGTGTTAGGACCGGAAGTACAAAATTTATCACTGACATGTAAGTCAAACGATTTTATTGGCGGGCTATTTAAACTATTCAAGCCGTAGTTACAAGGTGTAGGTCGCACATCAATGATTTGATAGCTACCTAAAAGACCGGTCAGCTTGAATATGCTGTATCTACGACGTTTACGTCGCCACATAACATAAATGTCGGATATCCGGTGTAAATGAAAGATCTGATTGGTCAATTCGTTTTTTTTCATCTATAAAGGCGATCACTCAGTTAATTAAAGCCAGTAAAATGTTTACTTGTTTGACATCTTTTTATCACACGACGAATCCGCATTTGCTAAGCCAAAAAAGCCTCGACAAATACATGACTTTTCCTGACAAAAAAAAATCCTATTTTTATTCAAAACATTGCTAGATAACAAGGTTTAAGACTGGTTAACTTTTAAGGAAGCTACAGATGGCATTTCAAAATGAAACCTTGTGAGAATATTGCGTTTTGTACAAGTTCCGCCGTTCCATTGAGTTCAGTATTTTGATTTTATTCGGTGACGAATGTACGTAATAAAGTTTAACCAAGTATATACACCATGCCCCTTTTTGACGCTTCCGAGAAAAAAAAAGCGGAAAAACATTCAGTAAAATGAAGAAATTGCTTGTAAGAAGCAATTTCTTTACTACCCAAATTTTTTTCTACTAAAATGAACTAATATTTTTCAGGAAAAAAAAATGAAAATAATTAGATAAAATCAATCAACTGAAATTTGGCGTCTGAACTTCTTTCATTTTAGACCAGTCAAGAATTTTGTCGTCTGGTAAATGGGTCAAAGTGGGATTGGTAGACTTACGGCTCTTGGAATTTCGTTACATGTATATCACGCTGTGGTTTGAAGAACATGTTGAATTTTGATCTAGTATATGACTAAAGAGTTTCAAGAATGAGGGACAGCTATCTGGTGTTAATGAGTAATAACATACATGTATACACTCCCATAGAATATGACGCACAATTTCGCAGATTTAAAAAAGTTTCAAAAAGATTGTGAGAAAAGGTAAAAATTGCTGGTTGCTCGCAATTCCTTCATTCTCCTAATATTTTCTATACTTTAGGAAGCTTAAAAATGTTTGAACTGTTGTCTGCGTCTCTTTTAACGCAATTGGACCAGCCTTAAATGTTATCGTATTGTACTAGTCTAAATGATACCATATCGTCGGCGCCCAGGCAAACTGTAGTTACGACTTTTTGCTCGCGCACCGACGATATCGTTCTGTTGTCGAATAGAGAAGAGCTAGGGGCTCTGGGATACACATCTAATTTTGATTGAAAACCACTTAGTAACCCTGTTAAGATAAGTCTTATGTATATTAAAAGTTAAAGAAACAAGTTTATTTTAAGTTCAAAGATTAGTTCCAGTCTAAATGAATGATTTCACTGGTCGAACGATTATTTGACTGACAGCCACAATTGATCAATTTGTACAGAGCCGCAAAAGTAACCCTTTTTTGATCAATCCTCGTTTCTAAGTCCCTGTAAATTTATAATTGAGAAAACATTGTAGAAAAAGAAGAAATGGCTTGTAACAATCAATTTTTCCTCTTTTCCACAATGTTTTCTACCTTATACAATGGTCATTTTTTAATTTATATCCGCTTTGAATTCCCAACTGCAAAGGTCTAAAATTTTGCAAAACATGAGAGGGCTAATCAGATACAGAGCATTTCTAAATTTCATTTATCAATAAAGGCTGGGGAAGATTGGTCAAAAAAAGGGATTCTACAGCAATAAATCTCCCAGTGGGCTAGAATGGCAAAACAAAAGAGTTACTGAAAACGAAGCGTTTTGAGACATTCTAAGAGGCGGTGGGACCAGAGTTATACCATTGTTTCCAATCAAAATGTATCTATCAGCAGTTTCTTAAACGACTCCCTGAAAATGATAAATCAATGAATTTATAGCAATGCTTTTGTGCCCCTTTAACGCATTCCCACACAATCACGTTTTTTTCACCCTATGAAAAGAGCATTGGAAAATATTACGGGAAATGAAGAAATCCCATGTCACATACAATTTCTTCATAATCCACAATGTCTTCTACCGTAAAAGACAAAGATTTTCAGAATTCTCCCAACTTGAAATTGTCATCGGCAGCTTCTTTCAGTTTGGACCAGCCTTAAATTTCATTTTGTGGGAATGGGTTAATCCTACTATACGTGACAAAATACAATAAACTCCTGGCCGGTTATATAATTATTTCATGACATGACATGCAGGTGTTATATGTTTGTATATTTTTATCTATCATGTAGATCTATATTTAAATATATTGGAAATCCTTCAACTAAAGGAACCAATCATTTTGCTTTTTTTTATTTAGTGGGAAGCACCTTTCCATACCAATAGCATATTTTCAGAAATTTCAAATACGCAGTTCCTGAAAAATATATTTTAACCCTTGTCATACTGAACCCGGAATATTCCGGTTTTGGCAGGAGGTGTAGACTAAGATAAGACGTGCAGGCTGATCTTAGTCTATACCTCCTGCTTGTAGTTTTCCTGCTAGAGTTGTTTATGGAGTTGATTTCCAAAAGAAAATATTGATTTTTGAACAACAAGTTCTATCAGTGCTTTCAGCCGTTGATTTGACAGCAGTTCAGTTAGGTAATTTATACAGCATGACAAGGGTTAAGTTTATATTGAACCCAAAACTATGACTAGTTAGCCTGTTCGTTAGAAAAACTTTATTGGTGTCTTATCTGTCAGTAGGGAATTGAAATATCGTAAATACAGCGTTATTTAAGCTATGATCACGGTTTTTGGTCGCCCTACGACCTAGGTAAAGTTATAAAGACACAATTGACGGATCGCTAGGACCCCCCCCCCCCCAACTGACTCCGATGGCCACACCCACTGACCCCAACGGGAAGTTCTGCTTCGATATTTAAGGGTAATCTTTTGTAGAATTCATGGCCAATAACAAGCAGCAAAAAGTAAAATGGTTTGTAGACGTTCGAAACGTCATAACTACAGCTAAATAAGCTGTAATTTTGACGTTCAAGTCCCCAAACCAACTAACCGCCAAATTTCACTACCGGTCAATTGGATGATTTGATTGGCCGCTTTTTACCCTTTGAATGACAGCAGCGATTGGGCAATTGAAGTTATAATCACCTTAAACTTTGTTCATACTTGTCTGATGGCCAGACTGTCCGTAATCAACGTCTTAAAGCTTTAAGAATTGGACCCATCAGGTGTAAAGGAGTCCGTTCGAAATTTGTGACGAATATCGACTCTTGTCAGACTGCGCAGACTGACCAGGGTTGTGGCTTTTCGATGTCGGTATATTTTGGAATGAAGAATGGACGTTCGACGTCACAATACAGCCATTATGGAATTCAGTTCTAACTTACATTTGTTTGATACAATATTTTTTTAGGAATTGGAAAGCCGGAAAAATCAGCTTCGTCCAACGACTCACACATAAAAAGATGAGGTCTTGAATCAAGTTAAACTTAGAATACTAACTTGAATTGTAAATTGACTCGTTAGCCAGCAGACAACAAGTTTTTAGACTGGCGCTAATTGGAAGAAGTTGAAGAAGACATTTCAGATTGTTATAAGCAATGTCTCCTTTATCCACAAAGTTTTCCATGATCGTTTTTCTTCGGGGCGTCAGAAAGCGATATTTTGTGGTTAATGGGTTAATGTTAATGTGCATAGCAAAGTCCCCAAAACAATTGACCAATCGCTGGCCCTTACCACTTACTCCTTGACCACGCCCATTGACTCCGACAGGAAGTCCCACTTCGATTTTAAACGGTATCATTTAGCAAAATATATAGCAAGTAGCATGTGACAAAAAAAGAAAAGAAGAGACACTTTGGCGACCTAAACGTACTAACTACATATTAAATAAGCTGTAGTTATGACATTTAAGTCGCATAACCAACAAAAATGTTTCACACAAATGGCGACCAATTTTGGGGTTTAAATCTCCATTCCGGGCTAAATGATAGATTTGATTTGTCGATATATTCCTTTATTGACATCGCAATTGGTCAATTGACCATACGCTGGCCCTTCCCACCTTCTCCCTAAGCCACGCCTACTGACTCCAACAGGAAGTCCCGCTTCGATTTTTAACGGCGTTATTTGCAAAATTTTTGGCCAGCACCATGTATGTTCGTGAAGTTGGCAGAGTAGCAGACTAGCAGACTGGCAGAGTGAAATTAGCAGAGTAGCAGACTGGCAGAGTGAAATTAGCAGAGTAGCAGACTGACAGACTAGCAGCGTGAAGTTAGCAGACTGGCAGTCTAGCAGACTGGCAGAGTGAGAGAACGGACCCTCATGACCATGAAATTGGAGTTCATTTTACGCTAATTGGGTTTTGAGTTCGTTGAAATAATTTTTCGGGTGAACGTGTGGCTCAGGATAATTCCTACTTTTTACAACAGTAATATATTTCCAAGAAGTAATACCAATTATAATCCTTTATGTCTGGCTAGCTCTAATCAAAAGCGTTGGATTTGAAATTGATTCCGTTTGTTTCAGTGACATATCCTGCCAAGTTGTCAGTTGTTGTTGTTCAATTTTGACAGCTGATTATATGCCTCGGTCTCTGTCAGCTGGTGTACTGAAATAACATCATGCACTAGCAAACTGGCAGTCTTGCAGACTGGCAGTCTGGCAGACCGCAAGAGCAGTCTGCTGGCAGAGTGAAGTTAGCAGACTTGCAGTCTGGCAGAGTAGCAGACTAGCAGAGTGAAGTTAGCAGACTGGCAGTCTGGCAGACCAACAGAGTGAGAGAACGGACCTTCATTAATATGAAAATGGAATTCCTTTTTATGGTAATTGGGCTTTAAAATCGTTGAAATTATTGTTTGAGTTAAAGAGTGGCTCCGGATAATTTCAAACTTTTTATAATAGTAACATATTTCCAGAACTAAATCCCTTAATGTCGATCAAACTATTATCAAAAACGTTTGATTTGAAATTGTTTCCGGCTGTTTCAGTAAGATATCCTACTAGTTAATCGGCTGTTGTTGTTGTTTAATTTTGTCGACTGTTAAAGTGCAGAGGTCTCAGTCAGCTGGTCTACTTAAATACCATCATGCACTTACACAATGGAAGTCTTACAGACTGCCAGTCTGGCAGAGTAGCATAGACTGACAGAGTGAAGTTAGCAGACTGGCACTCTGGCAGAGTAGCAGAGTAACAGAGTGAAGTTAGCAGAGTGGCAGTCTGGCAGACCGACAGAGTGAGAGAACAGACATTCATTAACATGAAATTGGAGTTCATTTTATCACTCATTGGGCTTGGAAGGCGTTGAAAATAGTGTTTAGGTGAACGTGTGATCCCGGAAAATTTCTCACTTTTTACAATACTAATATATTTCAAAGAATTATAACCAATTATAATCCTTTATGTCGGTCATGCTCTTATCAAAAGCGTTGGATTTGAAATTGTTTCCGTTTGTTTCAGAAGGGTATCCTGCAAAGTTGTCGGATGTTGTTGTTGTTCAATTTTGTCAGCTGTTTAAATGCCGCGGTCTCTGTATGCTGCTGTACTGATAATAACATCATGCACTAGCAGACTGCAAGACAGTCTGCTGGCAGAGTGAAGTTAGCAGACTGGCAGTCTGGCAGAGTAGCAGACTAGCAGAGTGAAGTTAGCAGACTGGCAGTCTGGCAGACCAGCAAAGTGAGTGAACGGACCTTCATTAATATGAAAATGGATTCCTTTTTATGGTAATTGGGCTTTAAAATCGTTGAAATTATTGTTTGAGTTAAAGTGTGGCTCCGGATAATTTCAGACTTTTTTATAATAGTAACATATTTCAAGAACTAAAGCCCTTAATGGCGATCAAACTATTATCAAAAACGTTTGATTTGAAATGTTTCCGGCTGTTTCAGTAAGATATCCTACCAGTTAATCGGCTGTTGTTGTTGTTTAATTTTGTCGACTGTTAAAGTGCAGAGGTCTCAGTCAGCTGGTCTACTTAAATACCAACATTCACTAACACAATGGAAGTCTTATAGACTGCCAGTCTGGAAGAGTAGCATAGACTGACAGAGTGAATTTAGCAGACTGGCACTCTGGCAGAGTAGCAGAGTAACAGAGTGAAGTTAGCAGAGTGGCAGTCTGGCAGACCGGCAGAGTAAGAGAACAGACCTTCATTAACATGAAATTGAAGTTTATTTTAATACTCATTGGACTTTGAAGGCGTTTAAAATAGTGTTTAGGTGAACGTGTATTTCCGAAAATTTCTCACTTTTTACAATACTAATATATTTCAAAGAATTATAACCAATTATAATCCTTTATGTCGGTCAAGCTCTTATCAAAAGCGTTGGATGTGAAATTGTTTCTGTTTGTTTCAGTGGGGTATCCTGCCAAGTTGTCGGTTGTTGTTGTTGTTCAATTTTGTCAGCTGTTTAAATGCCGCGGTCTCTGTATGCTGCTGTACTGATAATAACATTATGCACTAGCAGACTGCAAGATAGTCTGCTGACAGAGTGAAGTTAGCAGACTGGCAGTCTGGCAGAGTAGCAGACTAGCAGAGTGAAGTTAGCAGACTGGCAGTCTGGCAGACCAGCAGAGTGAGATAACGGACCTTCATTAACCTTTTCCTGTTTTAATTTTTTTAGACCTGTCCAATTTCAAAGGTTTTGCAGACAACAATTCATAGTGGAATTAATTTGAAAAATGACCATTTAGTAGGGTAGAAAATATTGTGGAAAAAGAAGAAATTGCTTGTGACAAGCAATTTCTTCTTTTCCCACAATGTTTTCTCAAGTATAAAATCACAAGGACGTAAAAACCAGTGATTATACAGTAAAGGGTTAATATGAAAATGGAATTCCTTTTTATGGTAATTTGGCTTTAAATTCGTTGGAATTATTGTTTGAGTTAAAGAGTGGCTCCGGATAATTTCAAACTTTTTATAATAGTAACATATTTCAAGAACTAAAGCCCTTAATGGCCATCAAACTATTATCAAAAACGTTTGATTTGAAATTGTTTCCGGCTGTTTCAGTAAGATATCCTACCAGTTTATCGGCTGTTGTTGTTGTTTAATTTTGTCGACTGATAAAATGCAGCGGTCTCAGTAAGCTGGTCTACTTAAATACCAACATGCACTAACTCAATGGCAGTCTGACACTGCCAGACTGGCAGAGTAGCATAGACTGAGAGAGTGAAGTTAGCAGACTGGCACTCTGGCAGAGTAGCAGAGTGGCAGTCTGGCAGACCGACAGAGTAAGAGAACATACCTTCATTTACATGAAATTGGAGTTCATTTTAATACTCATTGGCCTTTGAAGTCGTTGAAAATAGTGTTTAGGTGAACGTGTGATTCCGGAAAATTTCTCACTTTTTACAATACTAATATATTTCCAAGAATTATAACTAATTATAATCCTTTTTAGTCGGTCAAGCTCTTATCAAAAGCGTTGGATTTGAAATTGTTTCCGTTTGTTTCAGTGGGGTATCCTGCAAAGTTGTCGGTTGTTGTTGTTGTTCAATTTTGTCAGCTGTTCAAATGCTGCGGTCTCTGTATGCTGGTGTAATGATAATAACATCATGCACTAGCAGACTGCAAGATAGTCTGCTGGTAGAGTGAAGTTAGCAGACTTGCAGTCTGGCAGAGTAGCAGACTAGCAGAGTGAAGTTAGCAGACTGGCAGTCTGGCAGACCAGCAAAGTGAGTGAACGGACCTTCATTAATATGAAAATGGATTCCTTTTTATGGTAATTGGGCTTTAAAATCGTTGAAATTATTGTTTGAGTTAAAGTGTGGCTCCGGATAATTTCAAACTTCTTATAATAGTAATATATTTCCAGAACTAAAGCCCTTAATGGCCATCAAACTATTATCAAAAACGTTTGATTTGAAAATGTTTCCGGCTGTTTCAGTAAGATATCCTACCAGTTAATCGGCTGTTGTTGTTGTTTAATTTTGTCGACTGATAAAATGCCGCGGTCTTAGTCAGCTGGTCTACTTAAATACCAACATGTACTTACTGCCGCTTTGCTAGTGCATGATGCTATTATCAGTACACCAGCTGACAGAGACCGACGCATTTAAACAGTTGACAAAATTGAACAACAACAACAATCGAAAAACTTGAAGTTATCCTACTTAAACAGCGGACAACAATTTCAAATCAAATGCTTTTGATAAGAGCTTGATCGACATAAAGGGTTATAATTCTAGGAAATATACTACTATTGTAAAACGTAAAAAATTATCCGCAGACGCATGTTCACTCAAAAACTATTCAAATTCGAATTCAAAGCCCAATAAGCATAAAAATGAACTCCATTTTTCATGTTAATTAAGGTCCGTTCTCTCACTCTGCCAGTCTGCCAGACTGCCAGTCTGCTAACTTCACTCTGCTACTCTGGCAGACTGGCAGTCTGCTAACTTCGCTCTGCCAGTCTGCTACTCTGTCAGTCTGTCAGACTGCAAGTGTCCTAGTGCATGTTGTTATTTTCAGTTGACCAGCTGACTGAGATCGCGGCATTTTAATAGTTGTCAAAAGTTAACTACAACAACAACATTTGACAAACTGAAAGTTATCCGACTTAAACAGCGGACAACAATTTCAAATCAAATGCCTTTGATAAAAGCTTGATCGACATAAAGGGTTATAATTCTAGGAAATATACTACTATTGTAAAACGTTAGAAATTATCCGGAGCCGCATGTTCACAAAATTAATTTTCAACGAATTAAAAGCCCAATTAGCATAAAAATTAACTCCAATTTTCATGTTGATTAAGGTCCTTTCTCTCACTCTGCCAGTCTGCCAGACTGCCAGTCTGCTAACTTCACTCTGCTACTCTGCTTCTCTGGCAAACTGGCAGTCTGCTAACTTCACTCTGCCAGTCTGCTACTCTGCCAGTCTGCCAAACTGCAAGTGTACCAGTGCATGTTGTTATTTTCAGTAAACCAGCTGACTGAGACCGCGGCATTTTAACAGTTGTCAAAAGTTAACAACAACAACAACAACATTTGACAAACTTTGACAATCGACAAATCGGCAGGTTATCCTACTGTTAAAGCGGGACACAATTTCAAATCAAACGCTTTTGATAAGAGCTTGATCGACATAAAGGGTTATAATTCTAGGAATATATAACTGTTGAAAAAAGTTAGAAATTACCCGAAGCCTCACGTTCACCCAAAAACTGTTTTAAACGAATACAAAACCCAATTAGCTTAAAATGAACTCCAATTATCATGTTAATGAAGATCTGTTCTATCACTCTGCCAGTCTGTCAGACTGCCAGTCTGCTAACTTCACTCTGCTACTCTGCCAGTCTGCTACTCTGCTAACTTCACTCTGCCAGTCTGTCAGACTGCCAGTCTGCTAGCTTCACTCTGCTACTCTGCCAGTCTGCTACTCTGCTAACTTCACTCTGCCAGTCTGCCATTCTGCTACTCTGCTAACTTCACTCTGCTAGTCTGCTAGTCTGCTACTCTGCCAACTTCACGAACATGCACCATGTTACAAATAAGTAGAATAGTTGGTTGGCGACCTAAATCTCGTAACTACAGCTTGAATAAGCTGTAGTTACGACGTTTTAGTCGCCAAACCAATAAAAATGTTAACAAAATGGCGGCCAATGTTGGAACTGATAAGCTCAGGTCCGGGCTGAATAAACTATTTGATTGGTCGGTTGATTCCTTTATTGACATCGCGATTGGTCAATTGATACATAAAGATGTCAGTTTCGGTTGAGCATTCAAGGATCAAGCTTGGTCCGCCATGTCTTTTGTCTTTCTCTATCACAATGAATGTGCGACCTTGTACTGTATTGTATGGGGTTAACCTACATGTAATATCAGACCGTAACATTTTAGACTTGTTACAATAGAAAGGAGATGCAGACAACAATTTAAAGTTTATTAAATTTTAGATATTTTTCAAGTCTCTGGGTAGTAAATATTGTGGAAAATGGAAATAATGCTTGGTTCATTTAATGTCTTCATTTTCCACGATCTTTTCCCAATTATTTTTTCATGAGACCCGTCTAAAGTCGTCACTGAGTGTGAATGGGTTAAACGCTACTTCCAACAGCATTTCAAATATATCGTCGCGAATCGAATTTATAACTAATTTTGAACTAAAGTGAACTTAGAACTCCAACATTGGTCGTCATTTATATTAAGCATTTCGGTTTATTCAAGCTGTTGCTACGACGTTTAGATCGCCAACAAATCATTTTATTTTTTGTTGCTTGTTACTGAGAATAAATTCTGCAAAATAAAGCAATTTAATTTCTAAGTCGAACTTCCTGTCTGAGTGAGTGGGATTGGCTAGCTCTCCGTTAATTCTCACACCATTGAAACTTTTTTATATTTAGCTAGCAAAGCGTCAGATTAAGTTAACAGACAAAATTTTGAGGTCTTCTCAGAGTTCAACGATTGCAAACTGCCACTGGAGGCTTAACCATTAAATCGACTGAATGCTTACGCTATAAAAAGTACTTCTTGTGTATTCAGGAATATTGCAAACTCTGCCTGCAAGTTCATCTACTAGGTGTTTTAAGCTCACTTGAGCATATTGGTATCAAAATGAGTCTGATCAGAGTCTTTACTATGCACACTGCTTTGTATGGCCATATATTGTTTTTAAATTGCAGAGAATTCTTCCAAAGGCATGCTATTTAATCCAACCCAACTCAATCCGACTTTTTTGAAGCCTCTCAAGAAAAAAAGCTTTATGAAAACATTGTGGACAATGCAAAAATTGCTTGTGACAAAGAAGATTACGGAACAAAACCATTCTTGCTAGCTTTCAATACTTTCAGTGCTTCGATCTATATGTTCATTCCGACTAGGAGCTCTACTTTAACCCATTCCAACTCTATCCCTCCTTTTTACGCCCCGCAATTAAAGAGCTTTGGAAAACATTGTGGAAAATGAAGAAATTGCTTGTATCAAGCAATTTCTTCATTATCCACAATGTTTTCTACCCCAAAAGACGAAAAAAATTAAAATTACATCAACTTGAAATTGTCGTCTGCAGCTCCTTTCAATTTGGACTGGTCTAAAATTTTGTTGTGTGGGAATAGGTTAAATTCGACCATTGGTGAGGGTTTATTGACACATCTCGTGATAACCCTGATCAATTTTCGGGAAAAATGTAGGCCGAGCCCAGATTCGAAAATATTACCCAACGGCTGAAAGCACAGAACGTTACCAAGTTAGTTAACCGGGATTTTGAAGCAGATTCGATTGCATAATTTCTTATCTAAAATTCTCATCTCCTAGAGCACGATTTGGAATCAGTATCGTTTCATCCTTGATACAAATAGGAGGAAATTGTAATTTTCACTTTTCACCAGAGTGTTTATACCAAAATCTTAAATTAATTGTATGAGTTGAAGAACTTCTGGGACTGTATGGTATTTTACCACCACCTTGGTTAAGTGTTTAAATCCTTTTTTCATGGCAGTTATAAATCTTTAATGAAGATATGGATAAGTTCATTGTTCCCTTTGCGATATATGTAACCAGAGTATCATACGACAAAATTGACGGGGTATTTCCAATTACAAATAAGCCATATATGTGACATGCGTTCAACGTTCCCTTACTATGCTTTTCAAATATTGGCTTATCCCTATTTATGGTATAACGTCTGTTTGTTTTTTTTTTGTTTGTTTTTGTTTTTGTTTTTTTAGTTTCACAACCCATTCATAGGCAAAATCAATGCACGAATATACAAATAAAGGTAAAATAGTAATAATAAAAAAATGACTCGCCGCATTCCCAAACGACGAAATTTTAGACTAGTCATTATTGAAAAAAAAGTGGCAGACAACAATTTCAAATTGATGAATTTTTCAATTTATTTTTCTAGGTTGAAAACATTGTGCATAATGAAGAAATTGCTTTTTCTTGGGGGCACCAAAAAAAGCGTTACTCTGTGGGAAGAGTTAACCCATTCGCACTAAGTAGCGCTTTTGGACGCCCCCAAGAAAAAAGCTTCCGAAAACAGTGTGGACAAGCAATATGTTCATTTTCAACAATGTTTTCTACCCAGAAAATTGAAAAAAAAAAGGGAAACGTTTAATTGTCGTATGCAATTTCTTTTAATTGTTGCCAGTCTAAAATTTTGCCATCTGGTGATGGGTTTAGAAGTTGCAATTGATGACTCATATAGATATATAATGGCGGTAATAATTATAATACATTTGTATTAACCCTTACCTGGTTTGCAAAGTTTTAGACCTATCCAGATTCAAGGTTTTGTAGACGAAACTTTAAAGTTGATTTCATTTGAAAACTAACCATTTAGTAGGGTAGAATGTACTGTGAAAATGAAAAAAAATGCTTGGTACAAGCAATTTCTTCTTTTTCTGCAATGTTTTCTCAAATGTAAAATCACGGAGACGTTAAAACGAGGGATTGAAAGGAAGGGTCAATAATAATAATAAATCTACTCTGACGCCAAACTACACCGGAAAGTAGAAATTGCTTGTTGCAAGCAATATCACCTTTTCCAAATAAATTTTCCGTGATATGATATCTTAACCCATTCCTACACAAGCTCCGGTGCCTGCCTCATAATTTGATATACCCGTGTACATGTACGGTGTACGCGTACATTATATCAACTCATTCCCACACGAAAAAGTTTTAGACTGAAAGAAGGTGCAGACTACATTTTAAAGTGGGTAAAAATAATAGATTAGTTATCACATAATGGAAAAAAGATGACAGCAATTTCTTCTTTTATTACTTTTCTCTCACAACGCTGAGTTCTTTTGAACGTAAAAGATGAGATTGACTAGAAATGGTTTAAAAGTTGGGTCTTATTATTACAATTATTATCGGTATATGCACAAGCCAATTGACGATTACATTTAGCTTACCGAGAAAGAAAAAAACAAAGTAAAAAATTACTTGTATCCCATTTCATCTCTTCGCCTATACGTATCTGCTCACAGAAAGTTGTCGACTTCATTTTTTGTTTAATATCATTATTATTGTTGTTGTTTATTGTTCAGTCAAACAATATTTAACCATTTCCTGTTTAATATACAGTTTTAATGTCCCTGTGATTTTGTAAATGAGAAAACATTGTAGAAAAAGAAGAAATCGCTTGTGACAAGCAATTTCTCCATTTTCTGTAAAATTTCCTACCCTACCGAATGGCTATTTTTTCGAATAAGATCCATTTTGAAAGTTCATGTAAAAAACCTTTTAATTTAGACAGGTCTAAATACTGTAAAACAGGAAAGGGTTAACTCTTATCTTTTTTAAATTGATGGATTTGGTTTAACCGTTTATTCTGAAAGGTCAAAATGAATTCCATAATAAAAGAAGAGAAACGAAATAATGTGTATAGAAATCTAACTGTTGAAAGGAGCTGCAGACGACATTTAAACGTTTATCTTATATTTTCTCAACTTTCTGAGTAGAAAACGTTGTGTAAAATGAAGAAATTGCTTATGACAAGCAATTTCTACATTTAACACAATGTTTTCCCAGTTGTTTTTCTAGGGAGCGTCCAAAGCGTCATTGTGTGGTAATGTGTTAAGACCAAGAGTCGGTCAGAACGATTCGACAATTTGTTGGCAACTCCTTGTCTTGCTGACAAAATCACGTCATACCCAATTAGTTAATTTCGCTTTCTCGAACTCGAAAAGTTGTCAAAAGTCAATAGATTGGTTGAAGTGGGTTTTACGCCACTTTTAACAGTATTTCAGTCATATCGCGGAGGCTGGGGCACCTACCAATGGATTCCTGGTATTTCTCACACCAACACTACCATTAAATCCTTACCTAGCCTCCAGCTGCTATCCCATTTAGGTCTACGATTATCCACCCAATGGTGAGAGACAAAGTATATTTGCCGCCGCCGGGGATCGAACCCATGCCATCCCATGATTGAAGATTAGGAGTCTGACGAGCTGCCGTCTGGGCTATGACGGCGGCTGCCAAAAGTCAAAGAAAACAACTCATTAAAACAACTTAATGTCCCAAAAGTGGATACAAGCCAATAGCTAGAGAATTAAATCATAAATATTTTACCCTTATACCATTTCCTTTGCGACGACTTTAAAACCATTCCCGCACAATCCCTTTTTTACGCCCCTCAAAAAAGGGGGTTGTAAGACATTGTGGAAAATGAAGAAATTGCTTGACACAAGCAATTTCTTCATTATCCACTATGTTTTCTATCTAAATAGACGAAACAAAATAAAACTCCATCAACTTAAAGTAGTCGCCTGCAGTCTCTTTCTATTTGGACCAGTCAAAAATTTTCCATCTGGTAATGGGTCAAAATTTATAGTCAGAAAGACTTGAGACCTCAATTTTAAGAGTTTTTAAACAAAAGATTATGCAAAAAATTAGTTGGAAATTGGCATGTCACCTTCACTCTGTGTTTCCTCTATGTTTGATAAATCAATATGTTTTTCTTAAAAATATAGGTGGCAAATTTATGTCTTGTTACGTGGTGACGGTTGATGTTTCGCGTAAAGAGCCTTATCATATACCGATATCACAATTTTCCTCCGCTACAAGATGACATCTTCCGCTATCGTAACATTATATTTCCTATATATTCATCATATCATTATTTGAACATCGATTGAAAAAAGCGAATTGGAACGTCCGGTGGCTTTCAAGGTGAACTCTCTCCGGAAGTAGGTCCATTAAATCAGTAACTCTGCGGATTTGTTTAACCCTTAACAAGGCGATAAGATTTAAAGATCCTAAGTAAACAGAAGTTGGACCACGGAGGACCACGGTTGAACTATATCGCTCACCTGAATAAAAATATAATAAACAACAACAACAACAAATGGCATAATGACCTAGATTTTGAACCTACATGACTGAAGTTGGTTTTATAAAGATTAGTTTTTAGACAAATAAAAAGGATCTTTATATTGTCACCAAATACTTCAAACTCGTCAAAAATTGTGCCAAGACATTTTGCAGTATTTTTACAGTTTCGCGGTTGTTTCAGCAAATACTGCTACTTCTAGAGAGAGTATCAATTAGGTTTTAGTCTGGATAATGACCAAGTGACCAAGAATTTGGTCTAAAATGACCCCAGTTTTAAACTTACTGGAGATTTCACCAAAACAAACATTTTGACCAATTATCAGGTAAAATAAACAAAATTTGTCGCATGTAAAAAGTCTTCCAGTATTTTCAAGAAATTACCTGGTGACTTATATTTTATCTGATGTGATCAATTCCGAACTTGTGAATAAGACAAAAATTCTGAACAATTTACATGTTGAAAAAAAAAAAAAAAAAAAACAACAAAAAACGAATAGATAAATAACTTGAGAATTGACAAAGTAACTAAACTTTAACTTTCGGTCCTGACTAGATTCTACCAAAAATAAAAAAAAATAAAAATAATTTGTAGCTAACGCTTTGGTCTTTTTGATTATTAGGTACTTTTTCTCCTAGATATTGGTGTACACATCTAATTTTGACCCCAAGTGATTCAATTTCAAACTTGTCTGAGAATATACCACGGAAAGCATTTTAATCAATATTAACGTTGAAATAACAAAGAAATTTGGCCCTTAGCGTATATGTGTACTAGAACTTTATAAAAAATGACTTAGTGAACTAGCAGATCGAAAGTGACAAATTCAAATTTTGTCCGACTCTTAAATCAGACATACATTTTGAACAATTTGCAGGTTGGTTCAGCAATAATGTGACCAATACGGTGTCAACAAGTTTTTGTCTGAGACTATAACTAATGAACTAGCTTTTAATCTTTAAGTGTACCTTTTGAAATTTGGCTGAAATTTCATCCAGACAAGCATTTTTTTAAACTAATCTTTGGTTCTTTGAACATAATCTCTGTTCCGCAGCATGCCCATAAGGTGATTATAAGAAGGGATCAACTCACATCATTCATTACATAAGGAAACACCCGTTTTCGAACTTATCAAAGATTTCATCAACACAAACGATTCGAAAAGTTTCAGATTAAACGTATATTTTGATAATAAATTTCTACAAGGTTTTCTAAAATTCGATGTGATGATTTTCATTAAGAAAACCAATCTGTAACTAATTTTCAGGTTGATCGATAAAACTTTCAGAGAATGGACCAATTGGGGCTATCAATCAAATAATCAGTCGACCACTGAAATCATTAATTTAGACTGGAAGTTCAGTTTGAACTACGACATTGGTCGCCATTTTGGTGAATCCTTTATGTTGGTTTGGCGACTTAAACGTCGTTACTACAGCTTATTTACAACTGTAGTTACGACGTTTAGGTCGACAACCAACCAATCTACACATTTGTAACATGATACTGGTCATACATTTTTTAAAATAACGCCATAAGAAATTGAAGCGGAACTTCCTGTTGAGATCCATGGGCTGGGCAAAAGAAGTCAGTGGGCGGGGCAAAGACGTTCAGATCACGAGTAAAGCATCTAAACCACTCTGCAATCGAGACAGTAAATATCCTTTTCGACATTTGTCTTAATCGTAAACCTATGTGGGATGACCAGCAGGAGGCTCGGAAAGGATGTAGTCGTAGTACTGGTATGATATACCAGGAATCTATACTTAGGTGATCTATTAGCCGCCACATGACTGAAACACTGTTAAAAAGTGGCGTTAAGCCCCATTCAATCACCCAATCATCTTACAAATCTCGTATGCGATCACGATCAGCAAAAGTTTACGCCTGATTTTTTCCTGAACCTTTTTTTGTGAAAAAAAAACAAAAAAAACATTGCTTGTAACATTTCTCAACATTATACATGTGCTTTAAGTAAACCGCAGATCAGCCTGTGCATCAGCCTGTGGATCCACAGAATCTCCACAATGTGCCCTGTACATAGATACTGGCCCAAAATTTCTTTAGGCGATTAGTGAATATATTTATAGCCCCGAGTGACTGATCAGGCTGCTGAATGTCTGTGTTACATGCACATGTTAAATGGTTCAAAACGTCACGTCCAGGCTCAAACTTTCACGCCGAGTATTAAACAAGTTCGCAATGTAGTTTTCTACGCAGTTCTAATGAATGGTCAAACAAAGTTGGCAATGATTTAGATGTTGTTGATTTCGTGTTAATTAGCCCATATTCTGTTACAGTGTTGCCAGGTCAGTAGCCTACGCTCCCACTGATATGTAAATGATTTTGGCAGACCAACGACGATCTTTCACACTTGTTGTGGCTTGCGCAATACGCAATAAGAGTTGGTTAACTCTTTCCCGTTTTTGGAAATTTTAGACTGGTCCAAATTGAGAGAAGTTGCAGAGAACAATGAAAATTGGATACAATTCGAAATTAAACCATCACATGTGGCAGAAAACATTGTGGGAAAAGAAGAAATTGCTTGTTACAAGCAATTTCTTCTTTTTCCACAATGTTTTCTTATGTACAAAATCACAGCAACGTAAAAACCCGGGTTTGAACAGGAAAGGGTTAACCATTGCCCACACAACCAATGAGTTTCATGACCTTGAGATATATGAATAATTACACTAGGAGAAAAGAACAAAATGCTTGTGGTAAGCAAGTATTTTTTTCCACAATGGTTTTTATATTACCAGAACAATCTGACTAACTTCAATCACTTTTAGTTTAAACGGCTGACGGCATCTTTTTTAAATTCCGTCTGACTCAAAAAGTACTTTCGTTGCTTTTAGATCTCACACAAACAGGCTTAACATCAATATCTTTGTCAAAAATTAGTCATTAAGTTTGTGCTTCGTTTTTTTGACGCCCCAAAAGAAAAAAAAGGCTTTGGAAAACATTGTGTGAAATATCGAAATTGCTTGTCACAAGCAATTTCTATATTATCCACAATGTTTTCTACCCCAAAAGAGAAAGATTTGTAAATTTCACCAACTTGAAGTTGTCACCTGCAACTTCTTTCAAATTGGATCGGTCTGATTTTTTCCGTCTGGTAGATGGCAAGGTAAGTTTCAACTCTCGTTTCGAATGTTCTCGAGTCACCAGAGAGAGAGAGAGAGAGTGAGGCAGTGACCTATACCCACTGATGTCCTTTGAACAGTGGGGTTAACTAGGCTATAAGATATTTTGTCTTTGAACAGAAATCAGGTGATATTGCGGCTCGAACTCATGTCCAAAATATCACTAGTCAATCTCCACTTGGCCAAAAGGCAGATAATAACTTACTCATATGGTGTAGTGGGGGTAATCCAAGTATATGTAGATATCAAATAAAACGTTCATTCGTATATAAAACAACATAACAGGAAAAAGTTTTGGTCTTTCACATATTTTAATTCCTTTAATCATCATTTTTTTCACAAGGATAATACAAAATGAGAAATTACATACATAACAAATATGTTTACATATATAACAAATAAGTTGCAATGGATTAACATTGAGATCAGTGCGAAAACTGATAGATTGTCCATCACAGACGATTGAGGCCGGAGAAATTTACTACTGAACACCATTATCAATAATCTTCAAAAATTATGGAAACAGGGAAGTACTTTATCTTTCAGAATCAACAAAATCGCCAATGTAATGGCAATCAAAGGCCCCAATGACTCTCGTAGGGGCCAATTTTCTCACCAAAAGGAATCCCGAAATCTTCGCTAAAATTGCTAACTGACACATTTACCTATAATTCTAAGAATTCCGAACAGAATATATATAACTTTCAAAAATAGTTTGTGTTGCCAACATAAACTAATTAAGAAATTTATTCTCGTTTTTGTTCGGCAAAGCTGTTCAAAGAGGGTGACCTATTCTGAGTTATTTATAGATTGGTTTGTAAACAATTTTAACGAAGATTTCAGGAAAACTGTTGGTGAATTGTTTTTGTTACTACGAGAGTCATAAAGCCTTTAAAGAATCGCGCCTGTCAATCAAAAATCGATCGACCAATCAGATAATTCAATTTATTTTGACCGGAAATGGGCTTTGAACTAAGATATAAGTGTTGAGCAATTCGTTGGGGGTTTGCCGACTTACACGTCGTAACTACAGTTTATGTCGCCAACCAACTATATTCCTTTTTTTCTTGCACGTTATTGACCATAAATGCAAGATAACACCCTTTACTATCTACGCCGAACTTGTTGGACCAAGTATTCGGCGCCAGTTATCCGTCGGTTTTATTCACAATGCATTATTTTGCGTTATTTCTGAACCCTCGATAGAAACCTAAATATAACAGAGGGACAGTATTCGATATCTGTGCTGCTCTTATTTAAACGCTTGCTATATAGGTCCAAATAGAGCGTTTGTTTATGTTAGCAGGGTAAAAAGGCTGACTAAATTACCCATTTTCGACACTTTACAAATCATTCCAGGCTTATTACGACAAGGCAAAGGACAAACGTATATATCTATAGAATATTTGTGACAAAAGAAGAAATTGCTTATTTCAAAAAATATTTTCTATCCTAACCAAATATTTTCTGTTTATAACTATGTACTTTTATAAAGTCGACTAAGCTTAACGTCCTTATCTTTTAATCAAGAGTAAGAATTAGAATCAAATAGTATTTGTCATAAGTAATAAAAAAAATAGCACTTTGATTAACAATAACAAGCATATTGACCAATTACAACACAATTCTAACTTATGGCGCTATCAAAGAGATCTATTTAGTACATTGTGACAACAGGAAAATTACTTATTACAAGAAATTATCCTTTTCTAATAATGCTATCTATCCTGTATGGCACTTCTGTTTTAAATAAACACTTTGAAATGCTTGCAACTTCTTCGACTATTGACAATTCTAAAGCCTTGTCTTCTGGTAATGGGTCAATGACATCATAACTTCAACAATGACGTCATCATATACAATACAGAGCTTCAGATGAGAGAGAGGGGTGTCATTCTAAAATCGTATTTCGTACTAGAAGCCTATGCGATCGGTTCTCATCAGAATCGTCACAATAGGACGATCATGATAAGCGTTTATAACATAGGGTGCAAAGCAGAACAAATCACATTTCAGATTTTGAAGTAATAATCTCCCCCTGTATCGTGAGCTTACATGTTTATATACAATTTTTGAAATTAACAAGACAGCTGTGTTTAACACTGAGCAAAACAGAATATCATCTATATAGGGCTGTGATTTTAATTACTATCCTACATTAGCTTTCAAACTAAAAATTTATTTAGGGTCAGCTTCTAAAAATCTTAACCCTTTTCAGTACAACCCCTTGTTTTTACGCCCTTGTGCTTTTATATCTGAGAAAATATTGTAGAAAAAGAAGAAATTGCTTGTAACATGCAATTTCTTCTTTTTCCACAATATTTTCAACCCTACCGAATGGTTAATTTTCAAAATAAATCCAACTTGAATTTCCGTCTGCAAAACCTCCGAATTTGAACAGGTCTAAGATTTTGGAAAACAGGAAAAGACTGTCACATCGCGTATTATCAAGCAAAAAGTCGACCAGCCAATCAAACTTAACATTTAGACCAGAAGTGAACTTTGAACTCCAATAATTAGCTGACATTTAAGTGAAGCATTTTAGTTGGTTTAGCGACTTAAACGCCGTAACTACAGCTAATTCAAACTGTAGCTACGACGATAAAGTCGCAAACCAACCATCTTACTTTTTTCTTACACGTTACTGGCTATACTTTTGGCAAGATAAATCCGTTTAATATAGAAGGTGAACTTCCTATCGGTGCTCAGTAGGCGGGGCCAGCCGAGTCAGTAGGCGGGGCCATTAATCCGTCAATTTTCAGCAGTACCGCCACATAGATGTAGACTTTTAAGGCGTTTAAGAACACCTGGAGTCCTTCGTTAATATTCCTATTAATTCAAAACATTAAGATCAAATGCATTGTGAGACTATAAGATTAAAGTATAAAATAATCGAGAAATCTATTTTCAATTTATTTCGATATGTCAGTGAATATTGCAAGTATATCGATGGTTCAGCGCGAAACAGTTGTAACTGCCTATAAACATATAGGCAGTTACAACTGTTTCGCGCTGAACCATCGATATGATCTCATGAACATCGTCTGTGGCCAACCTTATTAAACAGTATCTACAGTTTGATCGTACAATAAGTTATTTTCACAGATAACGGTAATTTCAATGACTCCCCCCCCCAAAAAAAAAGAAAAAAAAAAAAAAAAAAAAACACGCAAAGACTTATACAAAAACTAGTAACATGCAAAGGAGAATGTCCCTGTTAAAAATTGCAAAGCTCGTTTTTAAAAGTCCTTAATCTTATTGGAAGTTCCTTTTCAGAACTATCGTCATCTTAACCCATTATTAATCCATTACTAGACAACAAATTTTAAGGCTGGCCCAATGTGAAAGAAGTACAGACGACAATTTTTTCATGAAATTTAAAAAAAACTGTGTCTATTGTGGTGGAAAACGTTATGGATAATGAAGAAATTGCTTGTCTTAATTTTTCACAATATTTTCCAAAGTTCTTATTCTTTGGGGTGTCAAAAATCGCCTTTGTGTTGGAAAGGGTAAACTCTTCGTCTGGTTGTTGGTTAAGCTTTGAGTTTATTTAATTATCTTAACCAGTTACTAGACCATAAAATTTAAGAATGGTCAAAATAAAAGAGTTTGCAGATAACATTTTCAGAGGACTTTGAAATGCAAAAAATAACGGCGAAATAGGACTAAAAAGTGTGAGAAAAGACAAGGTTGCTTGCAACAAGTACATTCTCCTTTTCTAACAGCTTTTTCTTAAATGATATATTTTCGGCATGCACCGAGTGGGATGTGTGGTAAACAGTTTAAAGCAAAACTTGCTTTGAAATATTATACCGAAGTATTAAACAGACTGTTAAGGTAATAACGCAGTAATCATCTTTTTGAATGACCATTTTGCGTAGAATTAAAAATATTTTGAAAATAAATGGCAAATACTGGAGTTTCTAGCTGTCTAATATTGAAAATTAATTATTGCCTTTCATGATCACGAATTGTCTTCTATTCTCAGAAATATTTACAGTATTTCCCCTTTTTTATCCTTTACATTGTCTCAATCACCTGCGTGCAGACGGCAATCAAAGGAATAAAAGTACTTTAATCGCCATGAAATCGTACGATACTACTTAAACCGACATAATGAAATATTTACCATGAAAAGGAAATAGAATTGAAATTGACTCTTTATTTAACTTTTCTCTGTAAATGATTTAATAAAACATGTTTCTGAGATTAAATACATGTTTCAAATATATTGTTACAGTATAGAAATATTTTTCAATCAAGAAAAAGACATACGTTTAAATCTTCGTCCGTTATAATTCGTATTAAATGACAGATTTCGTTTCTAAAATGTCAAAACTCTTCTAAAAGCTTCAAAAATCGAGGGAAATGCAATCATAACTTTAGTTTGTAGAATTTTATTCTTAACCATTTTGCCAGCCGACAAATCTTAAGGCAGGTCCGAATTGAAAGAAGTTGTTGACAATTTAATGTTTGTTTAATTAAAAAAAAGTGAGAAATATTGGGTAGAAATATTGTGGAAAATTATTTGGTTATCCAAGAATTCAGAGTGTTTCCAATGAATGAGTACCCATAACAAAGGGTTTGGAAATTAAAAAAAATAGAGCAGATTCAGATTGTCGTCACCTCATTCAAAGCTACGGGTACAAACAACATATAGTTTTGAGCAGAATAAATGAGAATTTTGAAATTGAAAGAAAAATTTGGCTCTATCTAAACTATAGTGTTAATATGTAACAGTTACATTTGAAATGCTAAATTGTAAATTACAGAACGGATTTTATGAAACAAACCGGGTATTTTGAATATGATATGTAGGCAAAATAGACAGAAATAATAAGAACATTCGATTATAGATCGTCGAATATTACCTACCCAATTGACCAATCACGACTGTCAATCAAATAACCAGTCGACCAATGAAATCATTCATTTAAACCAGAAAATTTTTGAACTCCGACATCGGCCGATATTTTTGTTAACCTCTATGTTGGTATCGCGACTTAAACATCGTAACTACAGCTTATTCAAGCTGTAGCTACGACGTTTAAGTCGCCAACCAATTATTCTACTTTTTGTTGCATGATATAAGCCACGATTTTTGCAAAATGACGCCGTTTCAAATCGAATCGGAACTTCCTGTTGGAGTCGTAGGGCGTGGCAAACGAAAGAAATGGGCGGTGAAGCGATTGGTTAATTACTCTTGACCCTAAAGTATGGCATATAGCACAAAGTCGTAGGAATTGAAATAGTTGTTGGTGAACATTTACACGAATACATTTCTCATTATTTCCCGTCCATTTCTGAATAACTTTGCATGAGTATATTTACATTGATAAGTTGAATTTAAAACCATTTCGTTGGTACAATTAATCCTATATGTTCACAATAACGGTAGGTTTAGTTTTAAACCACTTACTTTATATAAAAATGAAGGCAAATTTTGTACAATATGTTTATTCAATTTTAATTTTTAGAGAAAGGTCGCTTAAGGTAAAGTTCATAATCAGTCATGGTCAAAAACTATTTAAAGCTAATTAAGAGTAATTTATTTCTAAAAACTGCCGTGCAAGTTGGAACTTAGACAATTAACCCATTACCACCTTATCCCACATTTTTAAGCTCTGAAGAAATAAAGCTTTGGTTAAAATATTA
Source organism: Fragum fragum (assembly GCA_946902895.1). Classification (NCBI taxonomy): domain Eukaryota; kingdom Metazoa; phylum Mollusca; class Bivalvia; order Cardiida; family Cardiidae; genus Fragum; species Fragum fragum. Next base: position 41,304,435 of record OX336366.1, on the reverse strand, counting down.
GAGAAATGGCTCGTTACGAGCCATTTCACCTTCCCTCACAATGTTTTCTCCCCAATATGATAGTTATTTTTCAAGTTAATTGCAATTTGAAATATCGTCTGCACATTCTTTCAATCTGGACCAGTCTAAAGTTTTGTTGTCTGGTAATGGGTTTATTAATTTTCTTCTTAAGTAGCAGAACTACTAAACAATAGTAAAAACAGTATAATAAAGGAAAAGTAGAAATAGTGTTGCTAATTTACATGAACGCTAGTTTTTGTACATACGAAATGGTCAACTGAATTTCAACCTAATTATGAAAACTTATTGAGATCATACCGAAACTGACTCCCCTCCGACGGAACTACTTTCCCCCTCGGAGCAAGAACACATATAATACTAGGTCAGATTGACTTCTATCCCTTGGAAATTTAACGTGACGTCATATAGTAGAATTATATATCATCAATGGTGGTATGGTTCATTATATTCGCTGATGGACCCTCGTCCACCATTTAATTGTTCCAGCTCAGATTGCTGTGAGCACTGGGATTGAAAGGCGTGAAATTCATCAGGCAAAATTATTTCTTCAAGGTCTAGTTCGTTCTGCCATTGCACCGAATTCAGTTCATTTACAGCGGTTGGGTACATTCCTTTAGAAATTTCACCATTGTTAAATACGTCATCAAAGGTGTCCACAATAGACGATGGTGTAACGTTGTCCCTCTGAATGTCAAGGTCACCCGGATATGGTGACGGAACAGAACACGTTGTAGGAGGAAAATTGAACGTTGTTTTTTCATCATAAGAGGGCGTCACATTTGGAGTGGGCGTGAACGTTCGATGACATATGAATTGGTGCTCATCAATCACACGTTGTAACTCCGCCTTCTCCTTCATTAAAGTTTCCACCACCATTTCCAGTCTCTTTTTCTCACTCTGTTCATTTATGAACTCCTGTTAAAAGATGAATAGATTTTTTTGTTTTCATGGAGATATGAAACGAAAAACCTAATCAAACTGTATAAAATGTGATTAGTTTTTTCGTTTCACAATTCCATGAAAGTACAAAAACAATATTCTATTCGTTTCTTATGATTAAATGACATCAAGCGAAAAATAGTTTATATTTTACAAATTTCAATATATTTTTATGGAACTATTTTGTGTGGAAGCTGCATGCTCAAAATTTTGATCATCGAGGTATGAATATTTTTTCGGTCAATCAGATCGCTCGTTTTTGATAGACGAAACTAGAAATTAAATTATTCGAAAGTAAAGTAGACAAAAAGTTTGACGGGCGTTACATTTTGACTTTAATATTTATAAAATAGGAAAATCAAACGCCAACTGTAAAAACAAACGTCAACTCAGGTGAAAGATCATTCATCAGATTACGGTAATTTATTCGGTTACAACCGATATTTGACCTTAGTTTTGCAGTCGAATGGTTAAATTCAATTCCTGGAAGGTGACAAAATGAAAGGGGATAGTTTACATATGGAATAGTTAAGACGAAGGTAAAACTATCGTGACAAAAGAAAGATATGTTTTTCTATTTTTGCACTGACCTTTCAATGATCAGTAAATATTATTTATTTTGCTGGAAAACCGAAACTGGCGGATCGCTGGCCACGTCAACTAATCTCCAATGGGAAGTATGACTTGGATTGTTTGGATTTTATAAAATTTATAGCCAATCAAATATAACAAGACATCAAAATAGTTGGATGGCGACCTAAATGTCGTAGCTACAGCTTGATTAAGCTGTAGCTGCGACGTTTTTATCGCCAAAGCAGCAAAAGTGCTTCACATTAATCATTATCGACCAATGTCGGAGTTTAAAGTTCCATTCAGGTCTAAATGGATAAATTGATTGGTGTATCGATTTTTTCACAGCGGCGATCCGTCAAATGGGGGAGGAGTTGGTGGAGGCGGGGAGGGGGGGGGTGAGACAAAGAAAGATTGCTTATTCTTTTTCCTTATTTTCAACAATATCATGCGAAACATTTGTATTTTCTCCGTCTTATTGAAGTTGGGTTCATATGATACGTGCAAAAATAAATCACCAAATCACATTTTCATCGTAATCGCCAGGGGGCAGTATTAAAAAGCAGATTGCTGATATCATCTAAGCCTTGATTGGACAATTTATTATACGAATGTGTGGCTTTTGACAGGTAAGGCTTCGCGAACCATTTAAAATCAACGTCAAATTGAATTTAGATCAAACTTCGGTGATAATCTATTCCACACTTCGTTTAACCTTTGAAAAGAACGATGGAAAAAAAGACAAATGATTCTCCATTATTTTGTTATGATATGCAGACGTAACTGTTTGACCGATTGCCACACAGTAACGCTTTTTGAAAAGCAATTCAGAAAACATTGTTTAAAATGAAGAAATTGCTTGTTCAATTTACACAATATTTTCTACCCAGAAAGTTGAAAAACCTAAAATTTCATCAACTTTAAATTGTCGTCTGTAACTTCTTTCAATTTGGGCCAGTCTCAAATTTAGCCGTCTGATAATGGGTTAAGTAACCAATTGGATATACTCATATTTATCATTGGACCAGAAACAAATTAAATACAAATTCCGAACAGGCACAAAAATCAAAATTAAAATGAAACCACAAGAGAACCACGATAGCCCTAAATAGCGCACCAGGGCATGATTCTAAAATATTGTCAAAGTAACTTAACCCTTGTCATGCTGAACCCGGAATATCCCGGTTTGGCAGGAGGTGTAGAACAAGATCAGACTGCACATAAGTGCAGTCTGATCTTGGTCTTCACTCCCTGCGTGTACTTTTCCTGTCAGAGTTGTTTATGAAATTAAAGAAAAGGTTAAAGAAATATTGATTTTTGAACAACGGGTTCTATCTGTGCTTTCGGCCCTTTGGTTTTACAGCAATCCAGTAAGGTAATCTATACAGCATGACAAGGGTTAAATACTTATAGTTACGCTAGGGTGGTGCACTAATTTAACACATTAATTATCAAACCTCCATGTCATATATCAAATAGTTTCAACCTTTCTCCAGTTCCATGGCAACCAAAGTTTAGAACGAGCTCAACTAAAAATACAGCTTCACCAGAGGAACTTCACTACCACGTTGCAGCCCAATTGGTCCATTGATTTAGGACGAGAACCCTTTTAACCCATTATAAAACGACAAAGTTTTAGACTGGTCCAATTTGAAAGAAGTCGCAGACAAATAAGTGCTAAATAGGATAGAAAAACAGTGTGAGAATTAGAGAAGTTAATCAATACAAACAATTTCTCCTTTACTCACTACGTTTCTATGATTGTTTTTCTCAAGGGCGTCAGAAAGAGCCTTTAGTGGTAATAGGTAAACCGTGAACGGACCGGACAGACGGACGATGGGTGATGAAGATAACTCGCATGTATCAAGCAGGGCTACAGATAGTGGGCATAATTTGGATTTTAGATTTAAATATTTCAACGAAACTGCCATTAACCCTATGTTGTATGTACTCAATCGAATCGTCTCATAGAGACGATTCAAATGAGTACCCACAACATAGGGTTTATTTGAGAAATAAGGATTCCAGAATACCGTTATCCCCTTCAGCTCTGCTCCGGTGAGCTAAAACAGAGTTGATCAACCAAAACCCCTGATTAATGAGTTAGATAGAAAATAAGCCGAGATACCTGGAGGACCAATTCAGACATCTTCTTCTTCTTTTCTCTGCATCGTGCCGCAGCCCTTCTGTTTTGTTCCTTTCTTCGCTCTTTTTTCCGCCTCTCTTCGGTAGTCAGTTCCTGTATAAGCAAAAGGCAAATGAGCCTTTGTAAAAACAACAAACCAATCGCTGGCCCTGCTCACCTACTCCGTTGGCCACGCCCACTGACTCAAACAGGAAGTGCTACTTCGATATCTAGCGGCGTTATTTTGCAAAATCTATGGCTAGTAACATGCAACTAAAATGTTATATGGTTGTTTGGAGACCTAAATGTCTTAACTACAGCGCATTCAATTAACAGCCTTTAGGTTGTTAATTGAATGCGCTGTAGTAAAGACGTTTAGGTCGCCATTAAAATGAAATACGAGCGCGTCTTATTATTATTATTTTTTTTTATAAGAATGGAATAAATATAAGAAAAGAAAAGTTTGATTTGATTGGGGATATAGGCACTGTAAGACTATCTTTTATATATCACCGCGAAGTTCACTTATTAATATGCTTCAGTACTTTGCTAGATGTCTGAATGCCTTAGTCAACGTCATACCCACGAAACAAATACTCGGATTCGGATTCGAACCATCAACCCTCGTAACCTATCAATTTCGATTCTGCTGTCTTTACAATTAAGTCATGCAGGTCCCCGGAAACATATTGAAAAGTGATAATAATGTTAGATTCGTGAAGTACTTGTCATTATATGAAAGAATATGAATTGGGATGTAACTAACAGAGATAAACCAAAATATAAAGAAGAAATATATCACAATAAAACTTGTTGACTTACTCTCTTTCCTTTTGGCTTTTCGTCTCTGAGGTCAATTTCACCCTGTCCAGAGTTGTGACGTCGAGCCAGAATCGTATACTTAAGCTCCTGTTTAATGATCGGGGTCATTGACCCAGTTTTGGACCCCTCTTCCATGGCGTCCCTCAGAGACGGATCGAAGCTGCGTAGATCAGCAGATGATAGGAAGTCCATTTTACTGCTTTGTTCTTATTCTTAAATACACAATAAAAGTACCTGAAAATATAAAAGAAATGTGTTGTCAGTGGTGTTATTCATAACCCATTACCACACAGGAAAATTTTAGAATAGTCCACATTGAAAGAAGTTACAGAAGACAATTTAAACTTTATGAAATTTCAGATGTTTTCGTCTTTTGGGAAAGAAAACATTGTGGAAAATGAGGAAATTGCTTGTAACAAGCAATTTCTTCATTTTCCACAATGTTTTCCAAAGTTTTTTTCTTGGGGGCGTCTATAAGCGTCACTGAGTGGGAATGGGTTAAGAGAGGTCAGAATCGCTATGTTCTCCTGTAGCATCTTCCCAAAGCAGATTAACCCACTATCAGACGTTAAAATTTTAAACTAGTCCAAACTGAAAGAAGGTGCAGACGACAGTTTCGAGTTCATGAAAATTTGAAAATTTTGTCTTCTGGATGGAAAACATTGTGGTGAATAAAAGAACATGCTTGTTCGTAAAAATCGGGATTGTAACGGTATTGGTTAAGTCGTACAATTTTCTATTTTTTTGTGAGCAAATGATCATTGCAAAATTCTTTTGCATATAGATACACAAATTGAAAGACAGTGGTGGTTTTTAAAACAGTTAAACTAAATCTTTTTTTTAGAGCTTTAGTTACGATGTTTTTGAACCCAATCTACCATTCGTCATTTATATTGTACATGAATATTCACTCAACTTAAAACCTCGTACCAACAGTATGGTTCAATAAACAAAATGCCAGCGAGAACATATTCACTATATTCGTGATAACAGAGATGTAACGTGCACTTTTAGAGTGCAAACTCCCTAGTTTTGTATCGTGATATACTGTAATTATCTGTATTAACCCTTTCCTGTTTTCCAAAACTTTAGACCTGTCCAAATTCAAAGGTTTTGCAGACGAAAACTTAAAGTGGCTTTAGTTTGAAGAATAATCATTCAGTAGGGTAGAAAATATCGTGGAAAAAGAAGAAATTGCTTGTTACAAGCAATTTCTTCTTTTTCCACAATATTTTCTCAACTATGAAACCAGAGGGACGTAAAAACCAGGGATTGAACAGGAAAGGGTTAAATAAACTTCCCTTCACTCTCTATAGTAAATGTATAACCCACTACCAGACGACAAAATTTTAAACTGGTCCAAATTCTAGTATCCTATATTCACTATATTTATTATCCGTATCAGTTATCAATCCTATTGCATTTTATAGCTTAACCCATTCCTACACAACACAAAATTTTAGACTGGCCCAAATAGAAAGAAGCTGCAGACGACAATTTCAAATTGATGGGATTTAATAGTTTTCGTCTTTTTTGGATAGAAAACATATGGATACAAGCAATTTTCTAAATTTTCCACACTGTTTTCCAATGCTTTTCTTTCTTGAGGGGCGTAAAAAGGAGAGATTGAGTGGTAATTGGTTAATGCACTTTTTGTATATCTATAATCCATTGTCAGCAGTCAATTACCCCGTAAAATTCTAAATGAAAACAAGAAATTAAATCTTTGACCCATTCCCACACAAAAGCGCTTTTTGACGCCCCTAAAGATTTATGGCCCTGTAAAATCTTTTTAAAATTCAATTCCTAACAATTGTCGTTTACAACATCTTTCTATTTGGACCAGTCTAAAATTTTGTCATCTGGTAACGAGTTAAGGCTTAAATAAACTTGCATTTCGTTATTGTGATTAAAAGCGTACACACAAGGACAGAAAAGACCCCCCTCCCCCCCCCCCCCAAAAAAAAAAAAAAAACACCACACACAAAAGCAACCCAAAACACTCACAGATTAAAGAAGAAACATATTGAAGAGTTTCAATCCTATCATATAAAAGTTTTGTGATTAGAAAGATGAAAAACGTTTAAAGTTGCTTCAGCACTAAACCGTAGTCCTCTCATAGACCAAGCTAAAGTAAGCATGTGAACAAACATATCTTCCCTGTACTTTAATGATCTATCCTCCGTGAAAAAAAAAACAAAAAAACATTTGTTCGTGTTTTATTCCACAATTGTCTGGTACAGATTCGGTTTGTTCTGTGATTTCTAACGACAACAAAAGCATTGTTTATATACAAGAATAGACCAACCGTCGACCGCATAGTTCAATGATGTCTAACAACAAAAAGATTCTTACTATATGCCCGATGTGCACGCATTTGCAGGTTTTACGCAGATTGTAATTCAATTAACAGATCGTCGCTGTAGATCAAAATATCGATTTACCAATCAAATCCTTCATTTATCAGAGAAGTTAAGACAAAATCTGCAATATATGTAATGTAATTTCGGTTGTGGTCGACCGAAACGTCGTAACTGCAGCTTGTTCAATTTGAAGTTACGAAGTTTAGGCCGTCAACCAACAAGTAGAAAATAAAAAGTCCCCGACCGTATATTTTGCAAACTAAAGTTGTTTGTCGCCTTATTCGACCTGGAATGTCGGAGGTCAGCGGGCGGGGCCGGCGATCCGTCATTTCCCACCTCTGGTCTCTCGATAAAGGGGACGAGGGCCTTCTAAAGTCAGCGTTTGTTATCGTTCATTATGGCTTATCATTTAATCCATTCCCAAACGACAGAATATTAGACTAATCCAAATGGAAAGAGGTTGCAGTCTACAAAACAAAGTCTATTCAAAATGATCTAAAAACAAGGGCCATATCAGGAAGAAAACATTGTAGAAAATATGAAATTGCTGATAACAAGCTATATTTCCTTGGCGAGTAAAAATGCGGGATTGTGTGGTAGTAGGTTAGTAGTCTTATTCAAATTCAAATAAGCGATCCAATACTAAGCAATTGGGGTAATAAATGTGAAGTTAGCCCATTCCCACACAATCCCGCTTTTTTACTCGCTAAAGACAAGCACTTTGAGAAAACATTGTGAGAAAATGAGAAATTGCTTGTTACAAGCAATTTCTTATTTTCTCACAATGTTTTCTATCTGATATTGCCCCTTTTTCAATTCTCATCAACATTGTTTTGTCGTCTGCAACATCCTTTAATTCGGACCAACCTAAAATTTCGCATTTGGGAATGGGTTATAATAACCTAAAACCAGTATCACCTGTACATCTCGAGCTGTATACACATATGGCGATTTCTTACTGATGCAAAAATACTGTAAATGACATTATGATGCAAACACTCCAACGAACTTTTTGCACCGGACAAAAGGATTTCCGTACGTGCACTCAATCATTATCGAAGAAAAGATCTCCCGCTAAATTAACAGCCGAAAGTACACGTGGTCGACAACAAGGCCAATAAGAGTGCATTTTACATGTACATGTAGTCCTCTGGTTTTATTCAATAATCAAAACAACGACAGACAGGTTGATTGACCCGTAAAACCACATCAAACACGATTGCATATCCTGGTAAAAGTGCACTCGGCTTTGACCATTTCAGAAAGTTTTCTTTTTTCTTGTCAGATCGAGAAGTGAATTGATATATACATGTAGACTAGCATTTTACTCACGCGCGAACAGAATGGGTACGTCCACGTGCGTAACACTATACTTACGTGTTGGTATCCCCCCCCCCCCCCTCCAATAAAAATGTAATTTTAAAAACCTTTTCGGATTTTCAGAACACAGAACGCATTTCATACCATAAACCTATTGCAACAAAACTATAAACCAGTCTTCATAAACAGCCGACTTTGTGGGAATTTCAAAGCAGGATATTTCGAGTTAGACAAAACAAAAGCCAGTAGTATAAGTTATCAATAAAGAAAATGGTCATGCTAGGATTATATCTTCAGAAGAGACCCATCAACTAAACCCGGAAAGCTACAGATTGGAATCTTCGAGGACAATGCAAGCTCCGAAGGTCGTTCGTAAACGGCACAATCACACGAGAACATATCATACTTGTCCACCGCGAAACGCCCTTTGAAATAGGTAATAAACAGCACAGACCAAATACAACCAACCATTCGATGACTGGTCTTCACTCTTGTCATGCCATATAAAATTCTCTACAAACGGATGAAAGCACAAACAGCATTAAATGTAGCTATATGATTATTTTGAAAATTTATCTTATAAACAAATGTAGCTTTTAAGGTACAAGCGGGTGATCTAGATAAAGATCAGACAGCACATATGTGCATTCTGATCTTTGTCTTGACCTCTTGCCAAAACAGGAATATTCCGGGCTCAGCATGACGAGGGTTAATAGAAAAGGTTCAAAAGTTCAATATATCATATATGGACATAAGCCCCGCCCATAGGAGCCATGTTTTTAACCGCGTCAAATCCTATGAAGGAATCTGACAAAGAGTCACCGAAGGACAACTCCTTTGAAATTAGATTAAAATTAGATTTCTGAGCAGAAGATTTTCAAAGTTTACAGCATACACCATATATGAAAATAAGGCATGCTTTTCATCAGATCTTCTAAGAAATCTGATAAATGGTCACCATAGGATCATACCTGTGAAATTTGGTTGAAAATCACTAGTTTCTGAGGGAGAAAAAAACGATGTCAAAGTCTTTGCTATATATAATATATCGATATATCAGTCACGTTTATAAAAGCCACAAAGGATCATTTCTGTGAAATTTGAATAAAATCTATCCACTGGTTCTTGGGAGAATATGTTCAAAGTTTTCACCAATATACAGAAATAAGCCCCGCCTGTGAAAGCATTGTTTTCATCAAAATCCTTTGGATGAATCTGAACTAGGGTCACCTAAAATTCATTTCTGTGGCATTTGGTTGAATTCTGTTCAGTACTTTAAAGATTATTAAAGTAAAAGATTATGGACGCTCGTACGGACAGATGCAAGACGAACACATTGCCATGACAATTATTTGCTGTTTTTCAGCAAATGGAGCTAAAAAGCAGAAAATACATTTAACGGCAAAAAATCTCCCATTTGAACTACGTTTTCACTACAGTCGGTAAGTCGTTGATTGTACAGATACCAGTAAAAGTATTCCTGAAAACGGACCCTTTGGATACTTTTGAAATCAGAGTGAATTTGATTGTCTGCAAAGAAAACATGCTTTAGAACTATCGCCAGACGTTTATGTTTTCTATAACAACTGTCTTCAAAGTGGCACATTTTTGTGGGAAACCACTAGAATGTTAACGCCCGTCGATATAATAAAGTAGACTACCAATAGTCTCTTTGCTCTTAGATAACGAACTGCGAGAGAAGATAAAATAAGGGACCACCTAACCCCTTAAAAACTGGTCCAACACGAGATGCCAAACCCCATATCAAGGCGTATGCTCGATAATCACCGTCTTTGATCGGAGTCAATGAGTCAAGTAAGAAACAATGAAACAAGTTGTATCTAAAAGTAGACCACGCTGACATATTGGGTTCTTGGATCTCAATCAACTTCTAGCCCCCTCTCGCAAAGTCTCGTTTAGAACTTTGAGACCTTTTCAACCGAAGAAGAAAGCGTTTTAAGCAAAGAATTTCTCTCTATATCCCTGTTTTCAGTCATGCCACAAATGCACATGAGATATAATATTCAGAAATCAAGATGAGAAAGACTTGAAAAAAAATCCCTTTCTCTATTTGCCTCTTTGTTTTCGACTAGAAAAACAAACCTTTTCATCTTACAGTCATTTTAAATACTTGTCTAGAATATATCCAAATCAAGCAATCGATATACCAAACATATCATATATTTAGACCGGATGTGAACTTTGAACTTCGACATTGGCTGACATTTATGTTAGGCATTTCTGTAGGTTTAAGAACTTAAACGTCGAATCTACAACTTATTCAAACTGCAGTTACGACGTTTAGGTCGTACAGCAAGCATCTAACTTTTTTGTATTACTGACTATACATTTTACACAATCAAGTTGTTTAATGGCTAAGTCGAACTTCCTGTCGGGGTCGAGTGATCAGGGCAAGAGGTTAGTCAATTTGGGCCAGCATAGCCTGTGTCAATCAAAATATTCGAGTTAACCGTCTAACGACTGCACTGGCCCGGAGCAGTTTAGATATCAAAATACAAGTTATTTTTTAAAAACCTATGTTGTTAGTACTCATTGGAATAGTCTTTGAATAATAGCAACGTAGGGTTTGTTTGAGACAGAAAGAGAGAGAGAGGGGGAGAGAGAGGAAGAGAAAGAAAAAGAGAGAGAAAAAGAGAGAAAAGGGAGAAAAAGAGAGAGAAAAAGAAAGATTGTCATCACCCCATCTAATTTAAAGTTCCAATTTCTGATGTTTATTTTCTTCGGTGGAGAAATTAATCTTGAAATACACTGAATGACAAAAAAATCAGCGCCGACAAGTATATAAAATTCCCACTCAATCCCGTTTTTAACCCCCCCCCCCCCAAAAAAAAAGACAAACTTTGGAAAACATTATTACAAGCAATTTCTTCACTATCAAAAAAAGAATAAGGCAAAATCAACTACACAAAATATCGTCTACAACACCTTTGAATTCTGACTAGTCTAAAATTTTGTAGTCTGGCATTGGTTTAAACGAAGCTTGATAACAGAATAAGGTGCACCTATTTTTCAGTATTAATCACAAAATCAAATTTACCTTTTTAAATATTAATCCATTGATTTAAATCCATTCCACCGTAGAAAAATTGTTTGAACTGTTTAGATTTAGTTATTTCACAATATCCCGCAACCCTTTGTTAAAAAAAGATAATTCCACAAAAAAGGATCTAAAGTTATTACCTATGTTAACGTACATATCACCCGTGATCGACTGTCAATGCTTCCTCGTTAGACGCTTATCAAAATATAGGTTTCCCAATTCCTTTAAAGTTTAAAAACCCAAAAAACTTAACCGGGATGATAATTTATGTAAATGTCGCGTGCTACCTTGATTTTTATCCGCATTTATCTATTCAACTTGTGTCTAGTCGTGACTAAGTGCTCCTCCGGCTTAATGTATCTTAAATAACGACGGTGTGCGAGCAAAATGTCGTAACTACAGCATTGTTAAAGCTGTAGTTACGACATTTTGCTCGCGCAAAGACGATCAATAGGCTGTAGTTACGACGTTTAAGTTGCTAAGCCAACCAAAATGCTTCACACAGGTGCAAGTAAGTGCCGGAGTTCAAAGGTAACTTTCAGTCTAAATGATCGGCTAATTATTTGATTGACAGCCGCGTCCGGTCAATTCGAATACATGTACAGGCGTTGACAATTTTTAAAACGCAATTTCCAAGTTACCCGTGATAAAACTACGCCCTGTTCTCAGTAAAGTCAATAATAATATCATGTACATGTATAAAGATAACAAAAAAAAAAAAAAAAAAAAAATGATACCCGGAAAATAAGACCGCGGGTGAAAACGAAAGTGGATTTTTAACTATGAATTATTGATCATCGATTGTTCTAGTTAACCCTTTACCACACACTGACGCTTTATGACGCCCTCAAGGAAAATGTTTTGGAAAACATTGTGGAAAATGAAGAAATTGCTTTTAATAAGCAATTCCTTTATTTTCCACAATGTTTTCTGCCCTAAAAGATAAAGGATTTTTAAAATTTTATCAATTTTAAATTATCGTCTGCAACTGCCTTGAATTTGGACTGGTTTAAAATTTTGCCACGTGGGAATGGGATTAATATACGAACACATCGTCTACTTTTCTCTGAAAGGTAGTTTGTTTTTACTTCAGCTTTTATTCAATTTCCAAATTACAAATTTAAGATAGGCCTAATTGGGAAGAAAAATGCAGACAATATGAAGCACATGGGAATACTTGACCAAAATTAGGAGCATTGTCATTTGCAAGGCTGGAAGTATAATTGAGGAACAGGAAAGAAGTTTGTTTGAATACGGGTTAACGCCACTTTTAACAGTTTTTCAGTCATATCGCGACGGCTGGAGAACCTAACTATTGATTCCTGGAATTTTTCATCCCAGTACTACCACTACATCCATTCCAAACCTCCAGATGCGCGTCCCACTTAGGTTTACGATTATCAACCCAATGGTGGGAGACAATTGTCGGAAAGGATATTGACGCCCTGAATAAATACAATCATGGAATTATTTGCGGGAAAAGGAAAAAAATCTTATTACAAGCAATTTCTTCATTTCCAACAATGTTTTCCCACACTTTCTTTTTCATGAGGGTATCAAAAGGTGGCGAGTATGTGCAATTTGCCTTAAAGTCACAAGCATATATTTTTCAACATTTCAAAAATCTCAAACACGCAAAGATGTTTTATCTTAATCACGACAGTAATTTTCACTCCGATCATCCAAACGTTTTGTTATCAAGTAGATCTAATATAGTAAGTTCAACCAAAGTATTTCGCAGTTATAATTCACGGTGCAAAATCTATAACGATACATATGTCGCTCGTCAGGCAAAAAGGAACCTCCCAGGGGTTCCGTCAAACGAATAGTTGAAAAAGACATCCGGCAAATCATCAGATCTAACATTCCAAAAATAATTACAAAGTGAGGTAGAAAGGTCATTCTGGATTCCGAAATCGTCAAAGAGTGAACAGTTTTCACTCTGGTCAGCCTGCGCAATCCGCGTTGTTTGACCATAGATTCTTTTCGAACTTATGAGATAGTCCTTTTTGAATGGCGGTTCGCAAATTTTTGATAAGCTTTCTTGATAGAGATATGGACATTGGCGGGATGTCACTTGTCATATTCAACCCTTTACAATCTAACAACTATCGTAGTTCACTAGTTACTTACTGCATGGTAATGATAGTAATATTAATAATATTGATAATGATAATATCCATAACCAAGACATGGTTTAGATATGTTTTAAGGCTTGTCATGCTGAACCAAGAATATTCCAGTTTCTGCAGAAGGTATAGACAAAGATCAGCTTGCACAAAGTGCAGTCTGATCTTAGTGTACACCACCTGCTCGTTAATATACATCAGAGTTGTTTATGAATTTAATTTTCAAAATAAATATTGACCCATCAACATATTATTTTCAGAGATTTCAGCCCTTTGATTGTTATGTAATTAAAAAAAAATAGCATGACAGGGATTAAGAATCGAGTTTCGTTATAAAAGATTGTAAACTAATGAAATATACACTCTAACAAACAAAAAAAGGTAACCGCTAGAAATATTTGTCATAGATAATAACCAATTGTAATTGACCAATCGCGGCTGTCAATCAAGGAATCAACCGATCAATCACATCATTGATTCAGCCCGGACCTTAATTTCAACTTCGGTATTGGCCGCCATTTTAGTTTAACTTTTTTGTTGATTTAGCGACTTTAACGTTGGAACAACAGCTTGGCAGTTTATTCAAGCCGAGGACGCCAACCAATCATTTACCTTTTTGTTACATGCTACTGGCCATATGTTTTGCGATAACGCAGTTTAAAATCGAAAGCGCGACCTCCTGTGTGAATTTTTAGGCGGATGTCAGTGGGCGGGGCCAGCGATTGGTCAATTGAAATTTTAGTGGATGGAGTTTTCCCCATGTTTATGGTAAAGTAGAATATTTTGGGAAATATTGTGCTTGTGACTCGCTATTTATATATCTCACATAGTTATTATTTTGAAATTCACACATACTTAAACCAGCTGGTATCCTGACACGAACTTTGGATCGCATTAACTTAATATTAGCAATCAGACAGACGAACGCCATTGAGACAAACGGGGTCTTCTAGGTAGTGCGAAAGATCGGCCCTGGTCACACTGCTTGATGCTGACATGGGCCGAATTTTAAGCTGTTGAAATTACTACCTTTATTCATCCTCGATTTCGGAACCTTTGTTGATTTCTTTCGGATCCGATCTCTTTTTCAACTGAACAATCGCTTGCCCCGCCCACTTACTCTGATTGCGGCGCCAATTGACTCCGAATGGAATTTCCGTTTCCATATTTAACGGCGTTATTAGCAAAAACATTACCAAAAGCATGTAACAAAAAGTAAAATGGTTGTCGATCTAAACGTCGTAACTACAGCTTGAATAAGCTAGCGTTAGTGCGTTTAAGTCGCCAAACCAGCTAGAATGTTACACATAAATGGATATCAATATGGGAGAACATTGTTAACTTCCTATCTAAATTAGTAATTTAATTGGTCGACTGATTATTTGTTTGACAAAGCGATTGGTTAACCCTTTCCCGTTTTTCAAAATTTTAGACCAGTCCAATTTTAAAGGAGTCGCAGACAACAACCAAAAGTGGGTGCAATATGAAATGTAATGAACCTACAGGTTAGAAAATATTGTGGGAAAAGAAGAAATTGCTTGTGACAAGCAATTTCTTCTTTTCCCACAATATTTTCTCAAGTATAAATTCACGGGGACAAGAAAACAAGGAATTGTATAGGAAAGGGCTAATTATTTATTTTAGGGAACAGACTGAAGGTCCATTTAGACTGACGGGTCACTTATATTCTGCAAGAGTTAGGGTGGTATATCCATACCTGAACTTGGATTTGGAATTTGAAATCCATCAAAGAAAATCAAGAAAATAGGGTGAAAAAATATATATTTGAAGATCTATGACAGTAAAGATAAATGTAAAAATTCAATATAGTGTAACTTCATTTTATCTAAACCAGCTTGTCAGTATAGTTTTATTTTCACTATTCATTATCCGCCAAATAAATACTGGATGTATAATATATTTGTTCAAAATCCTCATCCATTTACTCAAAGCGCATTTATTTATTAATGAAACTTTATTGTGGAAATGATAGCTCGTACAGAATTTACTGAAAATTCTAACTTAAAAATAAAATAGATTTTAAAATTCATTAAAAGTACGTTTAAAGAATGCAAGAAAACTATAAGTTAATGCACCTTACTAATAGAGCATCGGCTTTGAGAACATAGGGTCTGGAGTAAGGTTCGAATCCCGAAAACGGCTATTTATCAGTGACCATTCGCGTGAGTACCTGAGTATTATCAAGGAAGCACATCCAAGGGGGATTAGTTTAAGTCGAAAGGACTTATTACAAAATACATGTTAAACAAGAAGATGGACTATATTTGATTGTCCAAGTCTTAAAACAGCTAAAGGAAGGAGTCTCAATACCAGCCAGCCCCACTACCCCTTAAAATACGTACAGTATAATTAATTTCGCACAAATCCAGTAATTGCAGGATTGTAATAACTAACAAAAGTACAACAGTACCATGTTACTTAATGAGTACATGCTGATCAGAGAGAAACTCGGTGGCTGGTCACTGACCGCTTGACCATCGTAAATTGGATCGATTCCTAATGGTCAAGGAAGGTGAGAACAACAATGACCATTTCAAATCCAGCTCTTATACAGTTTCTGAAATAGTCGTTTAAACCGAGAATCCGAATGCGTCTATCAAAATACTCTCAACAACAAGAGAAAATGTGTGTTTGTGTGCGCGCGCGTGAGCGTGAAAGTTGAACATTAGTTTTAACGTTTCGCTAAATCAATCGACAAAAAGAAAAAAAATCGCATAAACAACAATTATTTATCCAAAATGGTTGAATATGTCGATTTACATAAAATTTCATTTTAAAGGTAGCCGAAATATTAAAGAAATTGAAAACAACAGAAAATATTTTTTTCTAATCATTACCATAAAAAATGACAAAATAAACTGACTATTGCGAAGAAGCTGGTTAAATTATACCTGCTAAAAAGTGATTTTCTTGATCTGTCCGATCTTGAAACGATATCTCGAAAGCTTTACGCTTATAAAATACTTCTGTCCAAAGATGCAATGAACTATCATTCTTATCTTTTTAATATTACAATATTTTAATATCACAAGCTTTTGTTTAGAATATTTGGTATAAAAACATTGGCATTATAACACGTATTATGACTTTGACATGAGACTTGAGAGTGAGAGTGAGCAAATTTAATTGATCTAAGCCTGAATCATTTATTTTCTTTTATCAAATATTTCCTTTCTTTTTGGCTTAAAATCGTTTCCCACCCCCATGAAAAAATATATATATTTGAGAAATGAAATATTTTTTAGGATTGTGCACAAAGGAGTTTCATCAAAAATCATCTAAAACTGGTTAATCTTTCGAATTTTATATCTTTAAAATTAAATTATAAGAAAGGACGAAACCACTTTCTGTTTCCATTGAGGTATAAAACTGAATCAAAACATTGTAGAAAAAGTAATAAATCTTACAAGTAAATTCTTCATTATCCACATTTTTTTCTACCAAAAAATAAAGATTTAAAAAAAATACTGATTAAAATTGTTGTCTACAATTTCTTAAATTTTGGGAAGTCTACATAAATTCTTGTCGTCTTGTAATGGGCTAACGTACAAAAATAGTTGTTATATTGTCAGTTTATGAGATAATGACATTTCGTTTCATTTTTGGGAATCAGAAGGACAGTTTATTCAGAAATGTGAATTTAAAATGATTAATATATCTTCCTTTATCTTGTCATTACATGAAAGTTAAAACTTTTTCTTGTCATTCCATGAAAGTTAAGATCACAAGAAGGAATTAATTTAAGGCTCGTTCAGAGTAATTTTCAATGAAGAAGTTATTTTCGATTCCCGTTATCTTTTCAACTTTTATACGAATGCTACTGAGTACTGATTTGTAGGAAAATGAAACAAATATATATGTTGAATGACCCGATATCAAAGACAATAATATTATACGATAGTCCAAATTGAACTGAGTTGCAGACGATAATCTAAAGTTTAGGAAATTTAGATTTTTCAACTTTCAGGTTAGAAAATACTGTGGAAAATAAAGAAATTGCTTGTCACAAGCAATTTCTTCATTTTACACAATATTTTCCAAATTGTTTTTCTTGGTCGGCTTCAAAAAGCGTGGGAATAGGTTAAGCTTAAGTTTTGGGTGGAACCATAACTAAATCAATGGTACTATTTAGTCGACTTTCAAATGTCATCTCACGCTATGAATATCGAAAAATTTCTTCATACGAAAGGCACGAACAAGGATTAGAAGCTGTCATCCCCAAACAATTATTCTATAATAGTTAACCAGTTACCCGACTCAAAAATAAATGAAATAACTTGAAGGAAACATTCAAAAATGCGTGTACGAGAATCAATAAAAAATATCAGATCGGAAACTTTGTACCAATTTAAAATTCCCACATTTCCTTGATATCACAAGGAATTATTCATTAAAAAGGGGTAAACTTATCCTGATAAGCGCATTGGCTAAATCTATGCACTTACCTGCTTATTCAAGTTAATTCCTACTCATATATCCAATTCCTCGGCTAACAATGCATCAAAAATATTAATTTATAATTTCAAAGTCGTTCTTTCACTAAAACGCAAGTCTAAGTACTTTAGTTCTACCTTTTCAATACTATAAGTCCCCCTACATGAAGCAATATTTCGTTATCCAGAAAGTTATGCGAGTTTACGAACGATACCAAGCCCGTACCTTTAAGCGACAGTTTATTGTACTAGTATTTGGCGCTAGTGAACTAATAGATGTTACTTCAAAAGCGTTCAACAAATGAATGGTAAATTTAAACGGTGAGTCGAAGTATTTATAGACCGATCTATACATGCAATCTATATGTGACCGCCCTTTGTTAAATCTACCCTTTACTGAGAAATTGATATATAGATTATTAATAACATTTGGAAAACATTAAAATATACACTGTTTTAGAATTCGTGCTAGTAATTTTGTACTTATTTGTGCAATCTATCGTAGGCTTGTTTGTAAACACGGAAACTGAAGACTATTCAAATTAAAATATCAACGTTTAAGAATTCAGTAATCGTTCAGTTGGTGTCATGCAGTTTGAGGCATTGCGTTAGCAGCCGAATTTTAAACGCGTATTCAGAGAAAATAACTCTTCAACCAATAATGACATTTGAATGGAACTATAACTAGTTTCGTCTTAACCTGTTTTTCAAAATATTAGACCTGTTCAATTTAAAAGAAGTTGCTTACGACAACTTAACGAGAGGTAACCAACCCACAGGGTAGAAAATATTGTGAGAAAAAAGAAATAGCTGATAAAATTTTGTTACAAGCAATAAAGTCTTTTGAAGCTCCTCGAGAACAATAAATAGTTTTGGAAAACATTGTGGACAATGAAGAAACGGTTTGTTACAAGCAGTTTCTTCAATTTCCACAATATTTACCAATTGATTGGAGTAAAAGCGGGATTGTGTTGTTTCGATCAAATCTCCTTTGTATAAGCAAATGGACGGCAGTCTAACATGTTCCTGTGTTGGACGCCCTCTTTACCATGTGTGTTACGTATAACTGTATCTAGATACCGTTTTATTTAGGATGATTTCCCCCTTCTGTACCGCGATTGCGTGTACCTTGCATGGTACGTATTTAGAAACCGCCCAATTTAGGATGTTTTTCCTTTTTGCACCATAATGGTGTGTACGTTTTGCGGTATCCATGTTTATGTATGAAATGTGAGTATTAATCTAAGCTTTGCCTGTATTAACCCATTCCAAAACAATGCCGCCTATAGACGCCCCTCCAGAAAAAAGCTTTGGAAAACATTGTGGAAAATTAAGAAATTGCTTCACACAAGCAATCTCTTCATTATCCACAATTTTTTTCTACCCCAAAAGATAGAGAATTTTAAAATTTCATGATCTTTCAATTGTCTGCAACTCCTTTCAATTTGGACCAGTCTAAAATTTTGTCGTCTGGTAATGGGTTAAACCCAGAAAAATTGCAGGAAACATCTTCTTTCAGGTGTGTCTAACCTCGACATCTCTTAAATAGTTTAACCCATTCTCACACAATCAGACTTTTGACGCCTCAAAAAAAAAAAAAAAAAAAAGTGTGAATAATACACAAAACGCTTGTCACAAGTAATTTCTTTATGATCCACAGTGTTTTCTTTCGAAATGGTAAGGATCTTTGAATTTTTTAACGTCTTTAAATTTAGACCAGCCAAAAAATTTGTCGTGTGGTAATGAGTAATGTAGAAATGTATACTTCGTCTTTGTTGCTTGATTTGCATTAAACCTGCGTTCAGTGTGAAAAGCGTCCGCTAATGCACTGTATATACCATGCATTACTTTTTTCTTTAAAATGCAAATGCATGGTTTAAAAAGGAATATTCACCATTCTTAACACAACCAATCCCCCCCTTTGTTTCATAACAAATTCCATTCCAAATGTCGCCGAAAATGTGTATTAAAAAATCACGAAATTAATAAATATGAGACCATTACTACATACCTCATTCGACTGAGGCGCCACACAGAAGAGCATGAACGAAAACACTCTCGGAAGTGGACAAATTGTTTGTGGCTTGTAATGCAAAGTCTTTATCCTTTTTTACGCAACGCCTTTTTCTAAATGGTGTTTGTAACTATTTGAATCGGGATCTAGATTTACTCAAAATTAAATTTCACAAAACTAATAAGCGTTTGAAATAAACTTACAAAGGCCTTTGTACTTTTTTTGTGCCATCTGCCTTCAAAGTCTATGAATAGCAATACATAGGTAAAACAGCCACGCGCTTCTATAAGATTTCGAATCTTTACACCCACTTGTTGATTTGATAAAGAAGTGTACTTTAGAAAAGTTTACACTTACCCCTATATTCCTTCCGATGACTCCTAAGAAATAATAAGATTTATTACGAAAGTATGCCTTAACCAATTCCTACACAATGACGCTTTGGTGACGCCCCTAAGAAAAAAAGTTTGGAAAACATTTTGGGGAATGTAGACATTGCTTGTTACAAGCAATTTCTTCATTATCCACAATGCTTTTTACCGGAAAAAGTGAAAAATCCAAAACTATATAAACTTAAATTTATCGTCAGCAACATCTTTCAATTTTGACCAGTCTGCAACTTTTACGTCTGGTAAAGGGTAAACTGGTCAATAGGAAAAGGCATCTGTCTAGTGAGCTAGTGAGTCTAGTGAGCTAGATCCCTGCCGTCAACCGAGAAATATTCAAGGATAAGGCACTTTACGTTAAGCAATGATCTACCAGTATGTGAAAATGGAAGAAGTGATGTGGTGTAGTTTGAGGTGTAGTTACGACGTTTCGGTCGCCAACCAACAATTTTACATTTATGTATGTTACAAGTCTTAGCCGAACTCCATGTCGGAGTCAGTAGGCGTGGCAAGCGATCCCTCAATAGTAACCTATCCTCACAGTTTAACCCATTCTCAGGAAACAAAATTTTGACCGGTCCAAAATCAATGAAACTGCAGATGAAAATTTCAAGTTGGTGAAATAAATCTTTTTTTCTTCAACTTTTGGGACAGAAAACATAGTGGATAATAAAGAGAGTGCTTGATACAAGCAATGTTTTCCAAAACTTGCATCTAAGGAGTGTGAAAAAGGAGGGATTGCGTGGGAATGGGTTAAATGAGAACATCTGTACCGCTTATTGGTCAATAAACCTTCGACAGTTATCACTAAACAATAGGTTAGGACACACAATTGAAAAAATAATAACAATTCAACGCTATTTCCGCCTCTAGATCAAATCGACATGTTTTAAAATTGTTCAGATTCGGTTATGAGGTATTATACAATAGGACGTTGACATTATTTAACCCTTCCCTGGCCAAACTCGGGATTTTACGACGCTGTGATTTTATACTTGAGAAAATATCGCGGAAAAAAAGAAGAAATTGCTTGTAGCAAGCAATATCTCCTTTTTCTCCATCAATATTTTCTACCACATAGGACGGGCTCATTTGAAATTGAATTCCTACTATATTATCGTCTGCAACCTCTTTGAATTTGGACCAGTCTAATTTTTACCAAAAACAACAACAACAACAACAACCGTAAAGGGTTAAGCTACTGCAGGTAAATTCAAGGCGTTGACGTAAAAGTATTTAGTCTGTATGGGCGACCCGTCAGGCGAAACGGGCCCTCCTGGTTATTGCAAAAATGCTTTTTTAAGATTTTTCGACTTTCCTACTCGATCTGTACTCCGACGTTACCTCTTTCCTAAATAAACAATGACCCTCAAAGATATCCATATTTAAAAAAAAGATTAAAAGTTATGACCGTTATGGAGCGGAAGTGAAATTAATACAAAGTGGGTGAAATTTTCAGTCGCGGCTTTCTATCAGAGAGATAACAAAATAACAAAATCGGCCAATTGATCGGAAGTGGCATTTGAAGTCCGACAATTTTGTGAAGCATTTTGCTGATTTGGCGACTCAAACGTCGTTACTACATCTATTCAAGATGTAGTTACGACGTTAAGGTCGCCAACTAACTAGTCTACTTTTTTATACATGCTAGTGGCCACTAACTTTGCAAAATAATGTCGCTTCAAATAGAAGTGGAGTCAATGGGCGGGACTAATGGAGTAAGTGGACAGAGCCAGCGATTGGTCAGTTGCAGTAGTGATTTTAGTGCAAATGATGCGAAACCTATGGTAACACTTTTACGTTACGATGAAAAGACGTCATGTAACGCATATAACGTCGTCATGTCATGTTACAAATTGCGTTATATTTCGCGCTATATCACAAATCGACTTATTTCAAGAATTTTACCAATTTATTGGAAAAGTTCAGGTCATTGCACATGTGCGTTAATAAATAGCGAGTTTATGAAACTCGTCGAAAATTCGGCAAAATGTCTACTTTTGTTTTGTGATATTGAAATTACTCTATGTGTACTAAAATATCATACGATTTTGGTTAACGTCGGTGTTCTCGAAGGCTGACGATCGTTGGCGAAAAAATAATTCGCAAGGCTTAAGTTAGATTTTCGAACATTAAAAAGTTGTACAGCAACACGGCATCTACTTCTTTCTCTTTCAATATATCTATTAACCAATTCCAACTCAAGCCCTCCTTTTTACGCGCCTCATTTATAGAGCTTTGGAAAAACATTGTGGAAAATGAAGAAATTGCTTGTATCAAGCAATTTCTTCATTATCCACAATGTTTTCCACCTAAAAAGGCGAAAAAAAAAAAAAAAAAAAAAAAACTCCATCAACTTGAAATTATCGTCTGCAACTTCTTTCAATTTGGACCAGTCTAAAATTTCACCGTGTGGGAATTGGTTAACCATAGGGTCCCGTTTTATTTTTTGAAATTTATTCAAATTATATTTAAACCAAATGTACTGTTTATGCCATCTATAAATCATTTCAACCCTTTCCTGTTTGCAAAATTTTAGACCTTTCCAAATTCAAAGGTTTTGCAGATGAAAATTGAAAGTGGATTTAATTTGAAAAATAACCACACAGCAGGGTAGAACAAATTGTGGAAAAGAAGAAATTGCTTGTGACAAGCAATTTCTTCTTTTTCACAATATTTTCTCAAGCATAACATTACAGTAACGTAAAAACCACGGATTGAACAGGAAAGGGTTAAGTCGGGGTCTGAAATATGTCGTTAGATCGTTACTTCGGTTCGAACTGAAGCTGTTGCCCAAATTAGCCACAGTAGCTGCTGTGTTTATACTGTAGGTCATTTACACGAGGTTTGTATTTATTTTGAAAACAGAAGCAAATAGAAAAAAAATCCCCAATACTTTATACTGTGTTTCGGTAAGTACAAACATGAATATTTGTAATAAGTTTTATTGAGTAACCGGGTCTTTCACCTCTACTACCCTTATCACCAATAGCGAAACTATGATTGACCAATTACCAGACGAAACATTTTAAGACTGGTATACTTCAAAGAACTTGCAGACGACGTTAAAAGTCGGTGAAATTGAGGAAGAAAACATTGTTGAATTATTTTCTTTGTGTCAAGGTTCTGCGACGAAAAATCTAGGGATTTGCAAACTATCCCGAAAAATGGAGATTTTGTTTGAAATACTCGGAACTATATAACCATACCATGATTTCTAAAAATAAGACATAAACTTATCAACTTTTACTAACATTGAATATAGAGCATAAAAATTTATAATATAATTCCAACAGAGTGATATGCACTAGTACGTTCACTTTCATTGATCATCTGAAAGAATCCGTAAATAATACATTACCACAAAATGTTTTAGTTATACGGTAAAACCTTTAGGTTAAAACCAACTGTTCTCCGTGCGTAGGTAGAAATTAGTAACACATGTCCGCTTTGAATAGTAAAGAATAAATGTGATTAACATTTCAAGGTTGGGTGTTTCATCTGTACATTGAATTATTCAATAATAGAAATACTATATTTATGGGGCATTGACCGCTTGGACAACCCAGTTTGTTAGAACCAGTGGTCAAGCATTCGATTGATTAATCGCCTTCGCTGCTTATTTAGTTGGATACATTCATACTTTTATTTTAACTTGCGATCGTTTCCTTGTTACGCCCATGTACAATAAAAACCTCGTAACGACAGCTTGGTTAATCTAGAGTTACGAAGTTTTGGCCGCCCTATAACGAGTTCTTTTTATTTTTCGGGATACAGCACAGATGTAACGATTGCAGTTTCATGAAGCGAATAAAAGTATCGTGCCCGCTTGTATCAAAAAGGCACATCTCGGTACTACTTACTGACAACAACATTTTACACAAATCCAAATTCAAATTAATTCATGACAACAAAATTTATGTTAATGGAAATTTGTTTAGTTTCGTCTATCAAAAACGAGCGATCTGATGGTCGAAAAAAAATATTCATAACTCCATGAAAAAAAAAAAAAAAAAAAAAAAAATGAGCACGCAGCGATTTTGTATGCTTCCGAACAAAATAGTCCCACACAAAATGGTATCAAAATTTGTAAGGCTTTTGGTTTTTTTTTGGTTTTTTTTTTTGCTCGATGCTATTCATATAGTGTGATTAGGTTTTTCGGTTCATACCTCCATGAAAACAAAAAAAAATCTCTTCATCTCTTAATTAAAAATATTTGCCTATAGGAGTAAAAAACATTGTGGATAATGATAAATTTGTTTAAAGCTTTCAAACTCTTTTTTCTTGTGGTTGTAAAAAGCAACATTGTGTTGGAATGGGAACCTTTTCGGACTCAGTAAAACATATTTGAAACTTTCACTCTTTCTATGGACGATCATTGGTCATTCTGAATTAGTGATTTAGACTGACATTTACTAGGTTTTTATCCCTTTCCTGGTTAATCCCTGGTTTTTACGTCCCTGTGATTTTGTAATTAAGAAAACATTGTGGAAAAAGAAGAAATTGCTTGTGACAAGCAATTTCTTCTTTTTCCACAATGTTTTCCATCCTAACAAAGGGTTATTTTTCAAATAAAATCATCTTTAAATTTTCGTCTGCAAAACCATTGAATTTGGACAGGTCTAAAATTTTGCAAAACAGGAACGGGTTAACGAAATAAGATAATACTAACAATACATACTTCTATCATTACCAAACGATCTAGCATTGTGATAAAAGGAGTATAAGAATTTTAGCAAAGATATTTATAACGCTGTTCTATATGACATACATCCCCTCGTAATTGCTGTCTGAAGAGTCTTTGAATTTAGAAAAGCCGAACAGAAATAGTCATATAAAAAGGTGATCTTTCATTTCGCAAGATAAGCCAATAAAAAATTTGAAAAAAGAAACAATGTTTGTCGGTGGAGGACCAAAATGTCGAAAATACAGCTTTATTAAAGCTGTAATTACGACAATTTGTTCGTCAACTGACGATTCGAAACATGTCAATGAATCACGTCCACAAGGAAAGATATGTTTTATGCTTCCAATACAATAATATAATATTGCTGAAAAACAATATTGCTTGTGACAATGACCGTTTGGGCATTTGCCCACAGGAAATAATCAGTGGTCAAGCGAGTCAACCGCAGAAACACGCAAATCTTGTTACTTTCTTAGTTTCGAAAAAATAGCGTTGTCGCCATTGTCAGGCGCTGATTATTTGGAGTTATCAACCGTTTTATTTTTTCCCCAAAATTTAAGACTGGTGCAATATGAAAGACGATGTAGACGACGATTCAAAGTGGGTACGATTCGAAACGAAACCATGCTGTGTGGTAGAAAATAGTGTGAGAAAAGGGGAAATTGCTTGTTACAAGCATTTTCTTCTTTTATTGGCAGTATTTTGTTTGGTATAAAAATCACATGTTAGTAAAACGAGGGGCTGTAGAGGAACGGGCTAATATTTTTTTAGGGGATCTTACTTGTACCAAACAACAGACCAATCTTTCACATTACCAGAGGTCACCATCGTAGATTGTTCCTAACGGCTCGTAGCTGTCTATAGACCAATCAAATCATATATTTAGACAGGATATCAACTTTGAAGAGACATTTATTTTTGACGTTTTGTCGTTTTGGCGACTTAAACGTCGTAACTTTATTCAAGTGTTCAAGATGTAGTTACGAAGTTAGGTCGCCAACCATCTATTTTACTCTAATGTCGATGAATTTTTTGCAAAGTTACACCGTTTGATATCCAAGTCAGACTTCCGACCGGAGTCAGTAGGTGTGGCAAGCTGGGTCTAGAAATCCGTAAAATGGAAAATAAGTGTCAATTAGGATAGTGTTGCACTCAGTCCTTAAAATATTGTTGGAAATGCTGGCCGTTTGATTCATTGTTCTGTTCAGAACAGGCATGTATACAGTTGTATGACTCACCTTTTTAAGTTGGGATTTTAAAAAAGTAATTATGCAACTAATAGATAACAATTGCATGTTTTTTAAACTTGTTGAACAAAGTCCAGCTGTTTAAAACACACGGTGCTCTATAAAAAAGTGGTCCTTGGGAATTTAAAGGGAAGTATACCTTCTAGCCTAAAAATTCGTTTTTTTATAACCCATTACCACACAAGAAAATTTTAGACAGGTTTAAATTGAAAGTAGTTGAAGACTACACTTTAAAGTTAATCAAAATCTAGATTTGCTTACCTTTCTGGGTAGAAAACATTGTTGAAAATGAAGAAATTGCTTGTAACAAGCAATTTCTTCATTTCACACAATGTGTTCTCAATTATTCATAGGGGTTAAAAGCGTCACTGTATGGGAATGGGATAATGAGACTGGATTCGATTTATTGCGTGGAAATAAGACTCGCTTCTAAGATCTCATTGAATACTTATTATTATTATTATACAATTAGTAACCCATTACCACACACAATCTCGTTTAGAAACCAACCAAGTTTAATATATAGGAAATCGTTGCAAGAAAATGAGAAATTTTTCGTGACAATTAATTCATTCTTTTCCTACAATATCGTTTATATTTATTCCATGTAGTGATTATTTTAGCTTGGAGACAATTTCTATATTTTGTCTACAACTTAATTGTTTCAATTCTAACAAATCAGAATAAATGGCTTGCAAGTCTAATCCGTTGAATATACCTTTCATAACGCTATCACAGGTTCTTTGCGACCCTTTATGGCCTAATCCATTTCGAAAGCAAATCCGGAAAATACTGGCGTAAAGGAATTTCTCCTTTTAACGCTTTCCCACACGATAAAATTTTAGACAGTTCTAAAATTGAGAGTTGATGCAGAAGATATTTCACGCTTGTGGAATTAAAGAAATATTTGCCTTTTATGGTAGAAAAAATTGTGGACATGGGCGAAATTGCTTGTTATAAGGAATTTCCTCATTTGCCACGATGTTATCAAAAGCTATTTTCTTGTGGTGTACAAAGGGGTTTGTGTGGGAATGGGTAAAAATAGTTCTAAGCCACTGAAGATAGTTAATTTTCTATGAATACCTACTTCCGTTAAACGAGCCTAAAACTTCTATCCCATTACTTTACGACATTTAAGCCTAGCCAAAACAGACAGAAGTTCAAGACGGCATCTCAAAGTGCTCGTGAACGAAAGGAAGAGATTATTTTAAGTTGAATACCACGTGAGGAAAAGGTTAATTAACTTGTTACAAGCATTTTGTACTTTATTTTTAGGTGTTGTTAACCCTTTACCGTTTTACAAATTTTAGACTGGTCTAAATTCAAAGGCTTTGCAGACGACAAATTATGGTTGACCTTATTTTAAAAAAAAAAATAATCATTTAATACGGCAGAAAATATTGTAAAAAGGTAGAAATTGCTTGTTACAAGCAATTTCTACTTTTTTAACAATGTTTTCTCTAGTATAAAAACAAAGGCACGTAAAACCCGGTGTTTGATTAGGAAAGGGTTAAAGTATGGGTTGGCAATAATGGGTCTGTCCTTGAATTTCATTTTGGAGACAGTTTTTCGCGTTCAGCAATCTTCAATACTTCTATGGATAAGGTCATGTATGGTTGCTAAGGTTCTCGAAGTGGCAACAACCACGAGTCTGAATGACTATAAATAGAACGTCAATAGTGTTTGTTAAATCTATCAGCTGGCTCGTGCCATGTTTTTGTTTCTATTGGAAAACTGTTTTGACACGTAACGTCACGACATGCTTTGACATCGTCGGGTCAAATGTGAAAAGTGATTCGTTGAAAATGGTGCACGGTCAGGGATATATTTTTAGACCAGATTGGCAGGTTACGCCGGATTTGAGACCCATGACACGAAAAGGAACCATCCAGAATTTCTAGTGAGCAAATGCAGGAAATAGAGATAGCACATGTCACTCAATACATAAGACGAGATAAAAACAAGAGAGCAAAGATGACCCTAGATCGCTCACCTTGGTTCTAAAATCAACAAAGAAACTTGAACTTCAAGGCAAGTCTTATTTGTGGAGGAAAAAGGACGTAACATATGTACATGTTTATGTGTTTGTATAACACAAACAATTTTTTGCGTTGGTTAAATTTGTCATTATGACCCCCTTTCCAGTGTTTTCCCAAAGGGACATCCCATTTCAATAGGATTTGCACTTGTGAACTGACAAACATTTAGATCGAGTTTCACGAAAAAAGAGCAAAAGAAACTAGCCCATAAAGTACAAACATAGTAATTGTCAACAATGCCCCTCATGCCTTGTTTTCCAATAGAATCTTACCATCATAGATTTCATTCTTATGACTTATCAATAATTCTGATTAAGTTCCATCAAGATTGTGCAAAAAAGTGTCCCCTCCAGTGTAAACAAAACACTTGTCATTAAAGCCCCTTTTCAAGCGTGTTTCCTTCCCTTTTCCGGAAGGGGTCATCCCTTAGAGCTAAAACTTATTCTGACAAATAATCATAATTGTGACCATTGTAGTGAAAACACATAACATTTGTCATTAAGGCCACTTTCCCCGTCTTTTCAAATGGAATCTTCCCATTGAAATAAGATAAATCCATATGATCTAACAATAATTCTGACTAAATTTTATGAAAATTTAGCCAAAATCTTCGCCCCTAGACTTTAAACAAAGAAGTTTTTTTATTACGCCCCCTACGTTTCCCTTGCTTACGAATAGAGCCTTACAATTTTCAACAGGGTTTATCCTTTTGAACTAGCAAATTTCACCAAGATTGAGCCTAAATTGTGTCCCTTTGGGTCTAAACAACACTTTCAGTCGGGCCCCCATTCTCGTTTTTCTCAAATTTTCGAAAGAGTCCATCCGTATGATCTTACATTAATTTCGACCATGTTCCATGCAAATTAAGTCAAAATCGTGGCCTCTTGAGTGTAAACAAAGACGTCATTAAGGTCCCTTTCCGGTGGTTTCCAATGGAACTTTTCCCATTTTTGATAGGATTAATCCTTATGATGAAACAATCTCTATGACCAAGTTTCGTCAAGATTGTGATAAAAGCATGTAAACCCTAAAATTGTTGACAATGTACTAACAAACGGCGGACATTAAAAGGTCACAAGAGTTCTCTATGAGCACGTTGTGCATAGGTGAACTAAAGTAAATGCAATACTACAACCGGAAGAACTATTAAAGTTTGCAAGTCTGAACGGAGTTCATACAGTTAATGTTTTCTTGATTGTCCCTTATTGTATGTAAGTAACATAAAATAATAAGTACCGGATCGTTTGCCACATCAACTGAAATCCGACACCAGTAACTTACGATATACCTGGTCAGCATGAAATAAAAGGCAAATAAGACCGACGCTGTAGTTACGACGTTTATGTCGCCATACCGAAGAAAAACAAGACATGCTTGTGAAACACAATGCCCCCGTAATAGGACTATATGTTTGACCTTGGTATGTGACCTTGACCTCATCACATGACCTTGACATGAGGAGATGCGTATTATGGAGATGTATCACCATGCCAAACATGAGCATTGTATCTTGAATAAACTGGTAGTAATTGGTAATGTTAAGTGTTTTTTTTTTTTTTTTTTTGTTGTTAAGTTTTGTGCAGACAGACACGATAGACGGACAACGGTAAAACAATATGCCCCCGATCTTTCGGGGGGGGGGGCATAAAATGCGTAACATAAAAGGTGGATTAGGACGGATGCTTCTACACCGGCCACATAATTTGAAAGTTAAGAGCTAAAGCTCGTAACTGCATATCCACTCCAAATGAAAATACGACTTTAAAGCAATTGAATTTCGAATGACAAAGACAACGCCTACAAGGTCTTTAGGTAATTTGTGTATGTCCATGCTAGTTTTAACAAACAAAAAGTACTCTTTAAGACCCTAATGTAAGTAAATTTTCAAAGACCTCAAGTTTCTTAAAAAGCTGTAATCTGAACGGAAATGAAGATATTGGTTTTAACCTGTCTCTCAATAATTTCCTCTTAAGATCTCGTCAAACCAGCTTTATGGGTTTTGGACTTAACTGAAAAAGGGACAAAACCCTTACAAAATTTATATCTCCCATGATTTTCTGAACATAACACACGCCGACCTTTTCAAACAGTTAGATTATCTTTAGCAGTAATCGAATAAAACAAACTGTTATTTTTGGAAAGTCCAACACAAGTACCTCTGAAACGACATGAATATTTATTAACCACTTACCACACGACAAAATTTTAGACTGTTCAAAATTCAAAGAAGTCGCTGGCGACAATTTCAAGTTGATGGAATTTAGAAAATCGTTGTCTTTAAAGGAAGAAAAATATTCTGGACATTGAAGGACTTGCTTTTTACGAGCAATTTCTTCATTGTCCACAATGTTTTTTTCAAGACATTTTCGTAAGGGTTGTCAAAAGGGGGGACTGCGTAGGAATGGATTAAAGGATACCTGGGGTCTGCTAACAACAACAGCAACAACAACAACAACAACAACAAAATAAATAAATAAAAAAAAAGAGCTTAGAAAGAGTAATTATATGACAGAGGGACAATAAAACTATTGGCCATAGAGGACACCTTCTTCAAAAGAATATCGATAACTGCGCTCGGAAAGGTTATACTCCGTACGCATTTAACCCATTCCCACACAGCAAAGTTTTAGACTGGACCAAATTGAAAGAAGCTGCCGACGACAATTTCAAGTTGATGGTATTTTGAACTTTTTCGTCGTTTTGGATAGAAAACATTGTGGATAATGAAGAAATTGCTTGATACAAGCGATTTCTTCATTTTCCACAATGTTTTCTAAAGCTTTTTTTCTTGAGGGGCGTAAGAAGGAGGGATTGTGTGGGAATGGGTTGAAGGCTCGAGACTGCCAATCAAAGATCAATGAACCATCAAATCATTCATGAAGACAGAGACTCTGAATTGAACTCTGAACTGCGACATTGGCCGACATTTACATGGAGCATTTCTGTTGGTTTAGAAACTTAAATGTCGTAACTACAGCTTATTCAATCGTCAACCAACCATTTTGTTCTTTGTCACATGTTACTTCCTACCAATTTTGCATAATAACAACAACAATAAAAAAGCCGTTTGAACTCGAATTGGAACTTCCCGTCGGAGCCCAATCCGTGATTAAACCTTTCCTGTACAATCACTTGTTTTTACGACCCTGTGATTTTATACTTGAGAAAATATTGTGGAAAAAGAAGAAATTGCTTCTAACTAGCAATTTCTTCTTTTTCCACAATATTTTCTACCCTACTGAATAATTATTTTTCAAATTAAATCCACTTTTAATTTTCGTCTGCAAAGCCTTTGAATTTGGACAGGTCTAAATTTTTTGAAAAACGGGAAAGGGTTAATAATTTCAGACAACAGATAGGTAGACGATAAAATGATCGACAACAGCGGACACCTCCTTCAATAGAATATCGATAACTGCACTCAGAAAGGTTAGTTGATACGCAGTTCGCGTTTGCCCTTGAAAATTTTGCTTTGTAATTACTACAGGGGTCTAAGTTTTACCGATTGCCAGATGATTAAGCTTTAGACTGGTCCAAATACATTGACATTGCAAACGCCATTTCAGAGGTCATGTGATTTTGGAAAAACAAAAAGAATGTGAAACACGGGACATTGCTTGTAGACATTCCGTCTCGTCAATTACATAATCAACAAATCTACAAACCCACAGTCCAGTCAACCAATGAACAAATCGATAGAACAACCAAACGGCTAACCGATATATCAATTCACACATTTATCCCTCCATCCATCCATCCATCCTTCCCTCCATCCTTCCCTCCCTCCATCCATCCATCCATCCATCCATCCATCCATCCACCCTCCATCATCCATCCATCAATCCATCCACCCCTCCATCATCCATCCATCCATCAATCCGTTGATCACTCAGCCTAAATAACACTGAACGCGTATAAGCATGAATCGACCAAATCGTAACGTAGGTAAAACGTGTAGTGATTGGTAAAGATCCACTGCTACATGTTTGAGAAGCGAGTGCCATCTGTAGATCAGTCGGAATGAATACAGACAGAAATATATTATGATCAAAAGAGAAGAAAGCTAGACGACTAGTCGATCGTAAAAAGGGGGGAAATTGTGTCAGGGCACTCAATGACATCAGTGGAGAAATCGATCAATAAGCCAATACAATGAAAAAACAACTTTGCCGGTAAATTGCGCAATAATAATGTCGATTTTTTATGCTTCGGATACGCAAGATTAAATGAAAGAGACGCGTCTCATGTCGGATTAAGTATATAATCAAAGTAAATAAAAACAATCAGAAGACATTTAGATTATGCTGTTGTTTATTTCTTTCCTGTATTTACCCGAGACTTCATGGATAGCTTCTATTTAAATGAACCTGGTTGATGAAAAAAATCAAGTGAATCGTTTCGCAACAGACGAATCGCGCTTCTCATTTTAACAATGATTAACCCATTGCCAGGCGACAAAACAGAAGTTGAACACAACATTTCAAATTTCACTTAAATTGGAAAAATAAGATAATTAGGGTAGCAAACATCGTTGGAAAAGGAGTAATTGCTTGTTATAAGTAATTTCTCCTTTTACCACGAGGTTTTCGTTAGACATATTTATTTTGGGCGTGGGAAAAATTCATTGTGAGGTATGAGTTAAAAATCACCCATTTAAATCGGAGGCAGAATGATTACCTCCGATAATTCAGTACAAGAATCCTTTGTTTGTCTACATCAACGAGGTAACTACAGCTTGATAAAGGTCGAAAAATAATGATTTTTTTTTTTTTGTTTCATATCCTTGCCCATATATCATTCAAACCTCTATGTTTGATTTCTCTATAAAATAATTTAATCGTTAGTTTCGTCTATCAAAAAGGAGCGTTCTGATTGGTCAAGAAAATTATTCATAACTCCATGAACACAATTTTGAGCACGCAGCGAATTTGTATGCTTCCGCAAAAAATAGTCCCACAAAAAAAAGTATCAAAATTTGTAAAGCTTTTAGTTTTTTCATTCGATGCTATTAAATTATAAGAAATGAAGAGAATATTTTTGTTTTCACGGAGGTATGAACAGAAAAAACCTAATCACACAATGTATGAATCCGCTTCGCGTATTCATACAGTGTGGTTAGGTTTTTCGGTTCATACCTCCATGAAAACAAAAAATAATATCTTCATCTCTTAAATGAATTTATCGGAGGTCAGTGACAGTGGTAATCGACGTGACGAATCAGTATTTCGCTACGATATCTGTCCCGTTTAACCCATTCCAACACAATAAAATTTTAGACTGGTCCAAATTGAAAGAAGCTGCAGACGACAATTTCAAGTTGATTGAATTTTAAATTTTTTCACCTGTTTGGATAGAAAACATTGTGGATAATGAAGAAATTGCTTGACACAAGCAATTTCTTCATTTTCCACAATGTTTTCCATATTTTTTTTCTTGAGGGGCGTAAAAAGGAGGGATTGAGTTTGAATAGGTTAAAAAACAACAACAAAAAACAGAATACTCCACCCTTTGTCTTAAGCATAAGAGTTTCCTTGTGAATGAAAAACAGTCTTAGATTTCAAAGGAATGCCATGAACTAGTCAAACGAATGCAGAATATTGTGCCTTTGTTTTCATTCTTTTTCATTATTGTTATCATTAATTATGCACATAAATTAATTGATAATTTTCTATTTATTTTCGACTTAGTCACAACCTCTTAAACTAAAAAACCTGGCTACTTTGAGACAAACGAATCAATTTGAAAGAATCACGCTTTAAGACATTTGATTATTCGAAACCATGTTCCATAAATGACCAAGTTTTATCATATACCTATAACTATTGCTTGTTAAATAGATACACTCCACAAGGTCAAAATCGGATACGTAAGAATAAAACCCGTATGTGCATGATAATGTCAAATACCTTTCCATATAAGGCAGTCTAAGATGACGTCATTTTCATTCTGTAGATGACGTCACAATGAAAATAAACGTAATCAGAATGGTAATGGGGAAAGGAAATACATGTACTTGTAGAAATACAGTTGTTTTGTTTTATTCCATCGAATTTAATCAAAATAGGTATATAATAAATTGAGTATTTTGCTACAACAGCGATACAACATATTTACTTCTCGCTGTGGAGGAAAATTTGATATTCCGATCGTGCTTATATAAAAAATTTCCTCCGCAGCTCAACGCAAATATAAGATGTTGTATTTCTCTCTTAACATAATATTCCCTATTTACCCTGAGCCCCAACTTGATAAGTAGGTCTTTACAGTGCATGACAACTGCGGAACTCTATTCTTCCAATAACATAATACTGCGAACAGCTGATTTACCAAAAGCAAATTTTAACACGTGGTTTAAAGCGGCGCGTTTTGGTCCTAGCCAACTATGTTCCCTCTTAGCGCCTGTAATGATGGAACTTTTCCAGACAATAAAATTTAAATCAGTCCACTATCAAATAGTTGGGTAGGACATAACTATCTTATTGCTCGTGACATTTTCTACATTTTATCCTGTTTTGTCTATAGTATAACATTTAAGCGTGGTTATTATTGAAGAATTGTTAAAACAAAAATATTAAACAAATGACGTTACAGTAACCTTTAACCCGTTCCCGTTTTTTTTTTTTTTTCTTTTTCTTTTTTTTTTAAACTTTTGACAGATCCAACTTGCAAGAATCTGCAGTCAACAATGGAAATTTGATGCAATTTGTAACGAAACCATCCTGTGTTTTCTTTTCTCACAATGTTTCATAGAGTATAAAAGTATAAAATCACAGAGATGTAAATCCCGGGCTTGTACAGGAAGGTGGATTAAAACAAGAGTTGGTATACCCGATTATAACGAGTGATAATATTATAACCTTGTACGTCGGTTCAAACAAGCGATCGTTCATTAACATTTAAGGGTCATTATAGCAAGTGATCTTACAGAAACATAAGACAAAGGATCGTGCAGTAGCATTTAAGGGTGATTATAATAAGTGATGGTACATTAAGGGATAATTGGCAATGCATATAAGAATATGCATGATAATATACATGTGACCCGCCATCCGACAAGGGACCTTTCGCCTGTTCCGTTTGAAAATTCTGGTTGAAAAGAGATCGAACAAGAGCAGGTCACTTGATCGCCGAATGACCAATCAAATCATTCATTTAGATAGGAGGTGAACTTATAACTCCGACATTTAGATTTAGAATTTTGTTAGCTTGGTGTCTATGTCCAAGCTGTAGCTACGAGGTAAAGTCGTCAACTAATGATTTGCCTTGTCTCTGCAATTGACCAAAAAGTTTACATAAAAAGTCGTTTAACCCATTCTCAAACAACAAAATTTTAGACTGGTCCAAACTCAAAGGAGTTACAGACAATATGAAATTTTTAGATTTTTTCATCTTTCTGGTTAGAAATCATTGTGGATAATGAAGAAATTACTTGTGACAAGCAATTTCTTCATTTTTCACAATGTTTTCAAAATTCATTTGCTTCAGGGGAGCGTCAAAAAGCGCCATTGTGTGGTAATGGGTTAATGTCTTAGCTGAACTGTCATGTCGGAGGGGGGGGGGTGTCAGCGTGGGTGGCCAGATACCTGCAAGGTATGGGTTGTATTTAAAAAAAAAAAAGGTTTGGATGGCCACAGATCGCTCAACCAAAATCTTAATTGAATAAAGAAACACGAAGCTAATATTTCAAATCGTGACCCGCTTTTAGACCCAACCACAACCATTTTCGATAAGGGTCAAACTATTCCCAAGACTAACGATATGTGAAAGTTTGGTGAAGATCTGATAAAAATTGGGGGTCTCTATTTGATTACGAATTGTTTCCGCACGACTACGGACAACGGACATTCAAGTACCCTTAAGCTCATACTGAGTGTTTTTGAGTCGAGCTAATTAGAAGGATCATTATATATTCAAGTATAATGTAACAAAAAGCAAAATCGTTGGTTGGCGATCGAAACGTCTTAACTTCAACGTGTATAAGCCGTAGTTACTACGTTTAAGTCGCCAAACCAACAAATATTCTTAACATAGATATCAGCCAATGTCAGATGTCAAAGTTCACTTCCGGTCAAAGTGAAAGATTTGTTTGATTGAATGATTCTTGATTGACAGCCGCGATCGGTCGATTGCTAAATCACTTCTAACCTTTTATGGTCAGCTCGAACGAATGCACAAGAAGTAAAGAAAGTGTTTTCTTATACGTGTATTTCGATAAAGGGCTACTCCTCCTACGGTTGCTAATCCATTTGACCTGCTTATATTTATATAATTATTTTCATGAAGATTTAAACTTATGTGTGTATTTCCGTTTATCGTCGCTACCGTAGCAAGCGACGCACAAGAAGACGTTAAGTTGTTACAGGAGATTGTGCAGGGAAACAGGACGAAACTGCTGAGAGTTTCGTTCGTTGTTTTACGAACTCGATGAATAGCATCATCACAAGGGTCTCGGTTTATCGTCTCGTCCGAAAGACAATTAGTTTGTTATGTGGTATGGTCAGCCCAGGCACGAACCTGTGATCTTGAGGTTTAAAGTCAAGTACTCTACCAGATAAGCTAACCAGGCTGACAAACGTAAACCTATAAACAACCCACAGGTTTTTAGGCTGTCTAAATCAAAGAGATGACAACGCTTTTAAGCATAGCGATACACGAGAAATTGGTTATGATAAGGGACTTCTCCTTTTCATACATTGTATATCTAACCTCTACCCTTCAGTGCGTAATTATATGGGATAATGTCCTAAAGAATTAAACGGACATACAATCATACTCTGATTATCAGTTAAAGGGAGATAATTTATACACTATCTCATAGTTAATCGTTTTAGACTTTACTTTTTTACTCTCGCCGCTGTCAATCAAATTTCGTTTGACCGATCAAATCAATTAGACCAAAAGTGAATTTCATTTTCATTGGTTTTGCAACTCAAACGTCGTTACTACAGCTTATCTTAGGTGATTAGATTCCCAAACAATGATTTACCTTTTATTTTATGTTCTCGACCCTATGTTTACAAAATAATATTTATTACTTCAGTCAAACTGTTATGTTGGAGGTCAGTGGGAGTGGTTAGCGATCCGTTCATTAAAATGGAAGGTATGGTGACGCTCAAGGATGGTGTAGTAGTAATTCTGGATCAAAACGTTTCCAAGCCTTGTTCTCAAAAGTTCCCCGACCGCAAACGTAGGGGGTATTTCATTCGAACGCGTAGCCACTTTTCCTTTCGATACGTACTTTTAGATTTCAGAATATGGCCAAAAGTGGTAAAACATAACTATGAAAAGGTTGGCGTTTAATTATCTGAATTACTAATTTCAATATTGTTATCAGCCTCTTTAATGATCTTGTTAGATGTACGGACCCTTGCAGTAATTATCCACCTTTTATACTGTAATTGATTTTTATCTTTATCTTTTTTCCCTCTTTTGATGTTCGCAATTTGTAATACATGGACAAAATATTGCAATGATTCTTCTATAGATGCTACCAAGGGGTCGAATTCGCCATTCAGTTTTTCTATAGCGACTCCCCTATACAGCAAACGTCGGTCAAAAGTCTCGTCTGCATCAAAAAAGGTTGCCTAGCACAGACGTATTGATGTGTAATCGGCCCATCGGAAGTGAAAAAACCGCAAAATGTTTGGATGATAGTTGAACGGTGTTAGTCATTCTAACAACTGGGAAAAAAATAACTAGAAAATCTTGAATTAAAAAAATAAGATGCTGAATGTTTTCTAAAAGATAAGATGATGTGCCGTAAATATTAGACAACTATTAATAGATTTCAAAAAGGAGGGGTCTACATGTCATGTAGCTTAGTAGAAACCTACGAGCACAGTATAAGTTGGCTCTATCGGGTATTGAACCCACAACTAACACTACCTCGCGAGGATTTGAGTTTAAGGCCCTCACCAACGAAGCTCATGGAACCCAAATGGGGGTTGAGTGTAATATGTATGTTCATGTCTAAACTAAGTATAAAATCTCTTTTAAGCAGACCGTATATCAAGTTTTTACTTCTTCAAGCCATTACAACACGCCACAATTTTAGACTGATCCAAATTCACAGAAGTTACAGACGATAAATTTCAAGTAGAGAGGGATTTGAAAATTTGAGTCCGTATTTTTGGGTAGAAAACAAGATTGAAAATGAAGAAAATTGTTCGAAACAAGCAATTCCTTCATTTCCAGCCTTGTTTTCTCATGTCTTTTCTTGAGGGGCGTAAAAAGCGGGATCGTGTGGTAATGGGTTAAATATTTGTTTCTGTTTTGTATCTCAACGTGACAGAAAAAACTTTCTCATTTTGCAATACTATTTATTTCCCCCATGTAAAATAACACACTACTTCAGATTGTGTGACCTATGTTGCGTAGCCAAATAACCACCAACATCAGTTATACGACGACTGATGCATCGCAACAAATATTTTAAAAATCTTCGAATAAAGATATATTGTGCAATTCTGAGCGTAAGTGTTGCAAAATCCTTAGTACGCTGTGAATACATTGAATGGTTCTCTGTTGCTAGGGACAGAGGTAACAGAACAATAGGGTGATGGATATCATATTCAAACTTTGCTTTACAAAAGAGTAAGCAAGCACGCACTTTCTCAACGAGTGAATTATGTACTTCCTAAAGCGGTTAAAAGAAGTAAAAAAAAAACCCGTGTACAAGTTGTTAGATTTCTAACATAATCAATTATGCAATTTATAATTTAGCGACTGCATATAGACCCAAGAGCTGCATGCTCTAATCGTTTAGTTATTTAATCCATTCCCTCACAAGTCCTCGTGTTTACACCCCTCAAGAAAAGAGCTTTGGAAAACATTGTGGAAAATGAAGAAATTGCTTGTTACAAGCAATTTCTTCATTTTACACAATGTTTTCCACCCAAAAAAGACTAAGATTTTTTAATTTCCTCTAATAAAAAATTGTTGTCTGCAACTTCTTTCAATTTGGACCAGTCTAAAATTTTCGTGTGTGGGAATGGGTAAATAGCGAAGGGTTAAAAAACCACAAGATTGACAGACCACTGGCCTAGCTTTTCAAACTCAAAACATCGTCTATTTTTATACTCCAAGGTTTTCTTTGTAGTCTGGTTAAAATAGGATACAAAATATGTTCCCTGTTTAACATACCCACACAAGAAAATATAGACAGGTCTTAATTCAAAAAGAAGTTGCAGACAACGATTTTAAGTCGATATGATTTTGAAAAGCTTGTCTTATAGGATAGAAAACATTGTGGACATTGAAGAAATCGCTTGTAACATTTTATTTCTTCAATGTCCACAATATTTTCTGAAGTTTTTTTCTCTTGGAGGTGTCAAAAAGCGGGATTTTGTTGATATGGTTTAATGCAAAATTTTGAGAAACTTTAATCTTTAAAGAGCTTCAAAATATAGCACTTGCAAAAATTCAAAATAGGCCTCAAAGAGATACTATGTCGTTTTTGATGGTTGATAAAACGTTTCAAAATCAAAACACTAAAAGTGCTGGTTAATAGTTCGTTTTATTGACCTGTTTATGTGCTCAAGAAACATACATTTTTAAAAAAGACCAGTCGACATAATTTGTGACATCAATTTTCGAACATATCCAAGATTTCCTCAATACCCTTTCTAACCGATCTCCAGGTTGATCGGGATCACATTGTGGCATCTAAAGCGTCTGCAAGGTATTTTTAAAAAGTGTCCCAAAGTGACTCAACACCGAACAAACAATTTCAACAAAATCGGGTTGGTTGAGCACGAATTCTGGTCTACAGCTTCTACAGTGGCATACAATGTAGTTTTGGACCAGAAGTAACCCTATTCCAAACATGTCAAGATTCCATAAAGAAAAGCATTCTAAACAGTTTTGAGGTTAAACGGGCACTAGTTATGGCCTCTTGAGTGTCTGTAAGGGTTTGTCCGAGAAAAGACAAAGTGACAAAGCTTTTGACTCGAAGTAACCCAATTTCAAAATTGTCAAAGATTTCACAATAAAAAGGAATCTTACAAATATCCGGGTTGATGAGCAAACCCCGGTGGCCTCTAAAATGTATATGAGGCACATGTTGACGACGCACGATGGACATCACACAACCAACAAACCTTTACCAAAGAAATTGTCACTTTTCTACTAAAACTAATTCGTATTAATCTCATTTTTGGTACTGAATAAATAACTATAGTCTACGGTATTTGACGCCCGCCCCCCCCCCCGAGACAGTAAGTTACACTTATAACGATACTCAGACTAGCGAAAATATATCGTTATAATCCGAATATCGTAATAAACGAATACTATGCTTTTAACCCTTGTCATGCTGTATAAACTACCTTACTGAATTGCCGTATAATCAAAGGGCTAAAAGCACTGATAGAACCTGCTGTTAAAAATCAACATTTCTTTAAGAAATTGATTTCATAAACGATTCTGACAGGAAATTTTCAAACAGGAGGTTTAGACCAAGATCAGATTGCACTTATGTGCAGGCTGATCTCGGTCTACATCACCTTACAAAACCGGAATATTCCGGGTTCAGGTTGGCAAGGGAAATTGACTTAATTGTGATTCTGAAATATAACGTTGTATACAGCAACATCGTTGATGGCGGGGGTTAACTACAAATCTGGCCTGGGTTATTACTTATTTTAGATAAACTTGTTGATAAGAGACAACATGTATCTAAACCCCATTAAGCTACATTCTGCTTCTAATCGACCATTAGAAAAAAATAGAAATTATTTGTACACTCTTGATAGAGGTCCACCAGAGGATGCTTGATACCAAACATCAAAGGTCTAAGTCTTCCTGTTTGAGAGAAGAAGATTTCCAAAATATCACTATATAAGCCCTTTGTAAAACTTGTGACGTCCGGGACCGGGCTACTTTTATCCCTGGGCTTATAACTGATACAATATTGATAGAGGTCCACTAGATGATGCCACACACCAAATATCAGAGCTGTAAGTCCTTTGGTTTGGTAGAAAAAGATTCTCAAAGTTGTCACCATGTAAGCTTATGTACCCCCCCCCCCCAAAAAAAAAACTTTGCCCCTACCACGGCCATTTTTAGACAGATTTTTTTTCTTGTACAAACTTGATAGCCCTTGCCCTAAAGACTCTAAACTAAATACCAAATGCGAATCTAATCCGACAGTCGGTTCATGACAAGAAGATTTTTTAAGATGTACCCTTTTTGGCCCCTTATGGAGCCCAAAGGGGAGATAACTCCATGACGTGTACAGATCTGAAGCGCCTTCCAATAAGAATGCTTCCTGCCCAGTTTGGTTGAATTTCATCTAAAGATTTTAAGAAGAACTCATAAATGTAAAAGTTAACGCACGACGCATGCACAACGCACGACGACGGACAAAACACGATCGCAATAGGTCACCATGACAATCCGTTTATTGTTCATACATCTCCAACTTAACTAGTTACCAGACAGCAAAATTTTTAGGTTGGTCCAAATTGAAAGGAATTGCAGACGACAATTTCAAGATTATGAAAATTTGTACTTTTTTACTTTTTGGGTAAAAAAAACTTTGTGGATAATAAAGAAATTGCTTGTGACAAGCAATTTCTTCTTTTTCTACAATGTTTTCCAAAAGTTTTTTTTTTCTTAAAGCGTCTAAAAGCGTCATTGAGTTAGAATGGGTTAACCTAGGCTGAAAAAACATCAATCGGTTTTACTTAAACATTTTTTGAAAGCAAACAAATACTTCGACGTTGCTCTAAGACAACCTTGAAACTAAAGATTAAGCTGTAATTACGAGGTTTTTGTAAAATACCAACGACTCTCAGTTCAATCATTCACACTGTCAAAATTATCATGTAAAGAACCAGAAGGATGGTGCGATGCAAATAATACTAAATTATGACAGAAATGCAAGTTATGCGAATAATTTAACTATCCCCGCTGACAGGAAATCACGAATTCTCTATTTTAGCGAGTTTTTCTGTATGTGATCAAAGATAGAATTCCCTGCTTTTTCACCCCGAAAAATCTTTATTCATGGAGACATTTCTTTGATTTCTTTGTGCATTCTTCGGTAAATATCATCAATTACTTTGTAGTCATTTCTCATCATCATAATTGTATTGTCCTTCTTCAGAACAAGTAAGCGTCTATTCCCTTTTCCTAGAACCTTTATCAAGCATTGGGATTGCATAAAAATATGCATTTTATCCAAACCAAGACTCACCTTACATATACTACGATGAATAGAATTAATTGCGAAGATTTTTTCGCTTTTCCATTGTTTCATGTATGGGGTTTAACGCCGCTTTGGAAATATCCCGGTTATGTTACGGATGTCAACTTCCTTGGTTTCACAAATTCATAATGGAATGTCTTTCCCAAGGACTTTCCAAGGTGACAAGTGAAGTTGTACCCAGCACCCCTCGATTCATCTTAGATAACGAGTCCGCGACGGACTAACCAATGAGCCACGTAGGACCCCCTAAACTTTTTTATGGTGAAGAAGTTGGAGACGTTTTATTGAGATGTGCAAAACAAATATATTCCTCCATAATACCATAAAGTTAAGTGCAGGCTTGAATAACAATAGTAGGATAATATTTGATAACTTTCAGATCGCTGGCCCCGCCCACTGACTCCGCTGGCCACACCCACTGACTCCGACAGGAATCTTTTTTTTTTCGCAAAATTTATGGCCAGTAACATGCAAGATAAATGTTAAATGCTTGATTGGCGACCTAAACCTCGTAACCATAGCTCATTCAATCTGCAGTTTCGACGTTTCAGTAGCCTAACCAACTAAAATACTTCACAAATATGTCGGCAAATATCAGAGTTCAAAGTTCACTTCCGGTCAAAATGTGTGATTTCATTGGTCTGTTAACTAATGTCAACTTATTTCAGCTTAAAGGTGATACAAAGAATATAATGATCCAGAAAAAATACGTAGTTGTATCCAAAATTCAAAAGATGTAAGCAGTTTGTACTCGTTCTATGGAAAATAAAAATGCGCCATAAACCACTGATGTGGAAAACCGCAAAATAGCATAATTACCACAATCGAACAAACTAATTATACGACGCAATTATACCTACAGCATAAATACTTACAGAGTGAATCGGGGATGGATTCTGATTAAAAAAAAACTTCCATAGCACGGCCTGCTTGGCATCGGAGGGTGCCAGGTTCGAGTTCTCACGACAGGATTTGTAAATCCTATGACTGCCGGGTGCGCCGTGTGATGGCACCCGACTTGCAATTCTAACCGTGAATGTGTAACTGGATGGACTTGGGCAGGATCTGAAAAACGCATTTCGCATTGCGAAAGGTCTACATTAAGTAAACAAATGGTTTAAAATATTGATATATCAAATCATATGTAACAAAGTCTATATAAATACAGAAATAGCAGATGAAAACCCGGTCCCAGTGGGCCTATATGCCACTTTCCTTAACTTCAGACTGGGTTTACAACTGAAGCACTGATTTCTTCTTCAATGTTATCAATACCCCGTTCCCTTATAATCACTATTTCATAAGACCCACAGATATTGTACAAAATAGTGTTTAACACGCAGGTAACAAGCAACGTGTAACAAGCAATTTAATATTTCCCAACAAAGTTTTTTTAATTAAGTAGAGTTGAAATCTATAACCTTCTAAA
The DNA here is from genome assembly GCA_946902895.1 of Fragum fragum. Lineage (NCBI taxonomy): Eukaryota > Metazoa > Mollusca > Bivalvia > Cardiida > Cardiidae > Fragum > Fragum fragum. The sequence continues at coordinate 41,260,620 of OX336366.1, read as the reverse complement.
TTTGAACAAGTCCAAATATTTCACGTCTTGCTATGCGAAACAAAATTGGCAATAATATAAAATCCCGTTGTCCTATCAATTAAGTTACAGCGAGTGCTGAGCACTTGTTTTTCCGATAACTGTTTCAGAAAACAAGCATTTTAGGAATTCCGGCTGAACCCTTCTTCAATCCCTGGTTTTTAAGGCCTTGACAATTGATAATTGAGAAACTATTGTAGAAAAAGAAGAATTTGCTTGTAACAAGCAATGTCTTCTTTGTCCACAATATCTTCTACCAAACTGAATAGTTATTTTTCAAATTGAATCCACTTTAAATTTTCGTCTGCAAACCTTTGAATTTGGACAGGTCTAAAATTTTGCAAAACAGGAAAGGGTTAAGTTCAATAGTGGAAATCATTTTTCTAACATATCACGAGCAATGTTTTTAATGCGCACGTTTGATTTTATACCGTTTAGCTGTTGCTAATGCGAAAGACTATTACCTTTTTTTAAAAAATGCTCTTGGCGCTCTGAATGATTATGATATATGGATACATTCTGCTCATTGTGAGCGAATTTCTCACAATGTCTACTATCTTTGTCCCAATTTACACTCACTTCAAAACGTCTTCTGAATTATCCAAGTTGAAAATATATATAATTGTCGTCTAACAAAGACTAAAGATTTTTTCCAACTTGCTTTGGGATTTGAAATCGGTAAATATATTTCTTGCAACCTTACCAAATTTCCTTATGAATGCAATACTCTTCTAAATGCCTATACAGCACACTGAGAAAATTAGAACATTCACCAGTCGCAAAGAGGTAGTAACCTATGGAAATCCCTTGTGATTTCATTTGAAAGTTTGCTCCTCTATAAATATATTAAATAAAATCACCGAATATTTGTTTCATTTTAGACGCTTAAGATCTGAGCAAAATTGGGAAGATAACTGAAGTTGCAAAGAGTATTTCAGAGTAACCTGACTTTATGGTATGGTTGAACTTTTTATTAACCCATTTCCCACAGAATGCCTTTTTGGAACCTCAATTGAAAAAAACCTTCAGAAAGCATTATGGAAAATAAAGAAATTGCTTGTAACAATCAATTTCTTTATATTCCTCAATCTCTTTCTACCCCAAAAGTTTGCTTGCTTGAATTTGGTTTAACGCCGCTTTTAACAGTCATCGCGGCGGCTTAAGAGTCATATCGCGGCGGCTGGAGCACCTAACAATGTATCCCTGTTATATCTCGCAACACTTATGTTTACGGTTATCCACCCGTTGGAGAGAGACACAACTCGGAAAGGATATATGCCTTCCCCTGGGATCGAACCCTACCTCAAAAGGCAAAATATCAAATATTTCATCACCTGAAATTTGTCGTCTGCAACATCTTTGAAATTGAACTAACCTAAAAGTTTGTCAGCTAGTAATACTTTAACCGATTTATCAACTTCCAGAATATCGCCACAATTTTACAAACACGTAACACCATGTGAAAGATCTCGAAGAAAAACTCATTTTCCGTCCTTCAGTTTTACAGAACGCTTTTTAACCCATTCCCATACAATCGCGCTTTTTACGCTCTTCAAAAAACATAGCTTGGAAAACATTATGGAAAATAATGAAATCACTTGTAACAATTTCTTTATTTTCATCAATGGTTTCTAGCATACAAGTAAAGTGTTTTATAATTCAACGAATTCAATATTGTCTGCAACTTCTTTGAAATAGGGCCTGTCCAAATTTTTGTTGAGTGGGAATGGGTTAAGGTGTAGGCACTGTATAAAAATACGACTACATGTTGGAAGAGAAAACTGCTTCTACCCCACATACACAACCGAGCCTCGGTACTAGTAAGCTTTTGCAGCCCGCCTTGGAATTACATAAAACAAATAGTCAGTAGGCGACCAAAAATCCTTAGCAACACCTTATTGAATTTATACATTCTCACACAATCCCTCCTTTTTATGCCCCTCCAGTAAAAAGGTTTGAAAACATTGTGGACAGTGAAGAAATCGCTTGTAACAAGCAATTTCTTTAATGTCCACAGTGTTGTCTACCATAAAAGAGATTATATCCTTTAAATTTAACCAATATGAAATTGTCGTCTGCAACATCTTGGCTAATCTAAAAATTTGTTGTGTGATAATGGCTTAACCCATTCCAACTCAATTCCTCCTTTTTACGCCCTTCAAGACAAAAGCTTTGGAAAACATTGTGGAAATGAAGAAATTGCTTGTATCAAGCAATTTCTTCATTTTCCACAATGTTTTCTATCAAAAAAAGGTGAAAAATTTAAAATTCCATCAACTTGAAACTGTCGTCTGCAGCTCCTTTCAATTTGGACCGGTCTAAAATTCCACTGATCTGGAATGGGTTAAAGCTGTGGTTAAGACTTTTTGGTAGTCCATCCATGAAATACAGAGTTAGAAGAACAGACCAAATAGAAGTCAAATTTCAAAAGAGAGCACACAGTAACATAGAATTGCCAAAGTACTCTGTCTAAAAACCGTCCATGCGAAACCTATCCACACTGAATAGTGATGTTGAATGTAGATTTTTTAGCTTGTCCCCAGACAAGAAAGATGTGATTTTTTTACTTGTCCAGAATTAAAATCTTGTCAATGTAAAAAGGTAAAGATATAAATTTTGAGAAAACATTAATGGTATTGAAGAAAGTGCTGGACCCAATCATTTTCTTCATTTACCACAATATTTCCTACCATTCGATGTAATGATAATGTTCCAATATATATAGATCTACTTTGTTACATTCAAAGGTTTTCCCTGGTATTTACTTGTTTCCGGACAAATGTTTGTGAAAATTGCAATGTCGGACAAGTCGGGCAAGGGATTCCAAACCCCGTAACTTGGTCAGTCTGCGCACAGGGTGGAGCCTGATCATAGTCGATATTGTTTTTCACTTCTGTTTTCGCGAGATTGGTCATATATACGTGACGATGGGTCGAAAAAGCACCCCTCCGGAGTGGCGGGTAAAGTATAGTCCTTGCTCAGACCACACAACTGACCAGAGACTTTTGCTATTGAAGGATTTTTTAAAATCTGGAACGATAATTCCATTTTACTGTGCATGTATTATTATTCATTATCCACAGTGTTTTCTAAAGCTTTTTTTTCTTTGGGGCGTAAAAAGGGGTCGTGTGGGGATGGGTTAATTAGAATGGACAATAAAGAGTGGGATAGGTCAATTATTCTACCCTCGTATACCCTGCAGTAAGCGAATAGTATCGACTCGATATGCATGTACAATACGTGCAATATGAACTGGAGATAAATATCGCGCTTTCAAGTGACAGATCAGATACATGTCAGTTGTAAAAAGCAATAGCGAATGAACACAGTATCAAATTCAAATATCATATTTAATAGAAAATCCACTTAGCTTCGCTGTAAACAAATCATTGGGTTTTAAAAGCTGATAAACAATTAAAAAACTCACAGTTCAAAAGCCGAGTTATCCGATTGAGTACGGAAAATTGTCTATGTCCAATATTCTCTCGTTATTAGTCATAAACGAAAAAAATCCCCCACTGCAAGTCTAATTGATAGCGCCGAAGATTCGGAAAGCTATCCGGATGAATCATACGAAATCTTGCGGATTCACTGAGTTTTTGAATATCCGAATAGCAGGATAAACCATTAGCTTCGAAAGTTATCTGTGTTTAAATTTAAAAGCTGTGTTGAATTGTCAACTAATAAACTGATACAAAGTGTCTCGCGCGTGACAGAAATAACGAATGACGAATCACGTTAACTTGGCTTAATTTTTCTACGCTACCTGTAGTATTTTCCTTCCATAGTCGCGGGAAGGGGGGAGGAGCATAGATAGAAAATAAATATTCATTAACCAATTAGAGTGTCGCATGTAAATAAGCGGGGTTGCCTGGATGAAAGTAGCTCGCTGGTGGTTAAGTTTGTATCTATAATTATAACCTGTACATAGTAACAGCATGTTTTTTGCGTATTTTGTAAACTGACAAGTTAACAACGTGTTTCGTGCCAAATTCGACGCAAACTGAACATATATTGTTTTATTTTTCTCGTAAAACATACATAGTAGTCGGAATACAGCGTTAAACGGTCACGTTATATTGAAAGGTGAAAAACTTACTTTCTTGCGATTTCCGAATCACTGATCGATTGCTAAATAATGCGAAGATAAAACATACCATAGTATCTTATCAAAAGTTAAGATACAAACATTAAATGAAAAGAACAAAGTCCTGGTTTCGTGAAATATTACCCTACCTGGTAATTTCTTTATTAAGCCCATTCCAACTCAATCCCTCCTTTTTACGCCCCTCGAGAAAAAAGCTTTGGAAAACATTGTGGATAATGAAGAAATTGCTTGTATCAAGCAATTTCTTCATTGTTCACAATGTTTTCTATCCAAAAGGATGAAACAATCCAAATACATCAACTTGAAATTGTAGTCTGCAGCTAAGCCCATTCCCACACAATCCCGTTTTTTACACCCTCAAGAAAAAAGCCTTGGCAAACATTGTGGGGGATTAAGACTCAGCCTAATGCATGCTATTTCTTCATTCACCATAATGTATTTACACAGACATGACCGTCTCACGGTCTGCACACCATTCAATTCGGACCTCTCCATTTTTTGTCAAGAGTTAATAGTTGGATTTTTTCATCGGTCTTTAATTTCGGCATTTTCATTTTAATAAAATCTCCTTCGATTAATACTGCTCTAAAAGTTTAAAATTTAATATTTCTAGAAGAAAGAGCTTGGGAAAAAGGCGGAAATAAAGTCAACGGATTGTGTAGCGATTGCTATCGCTTTAAAACGACACCCCGCGTCACAAAGAGCTGGTTATAAGAAGTGTGTGGGGTGGGGGTGGGGGGTGGGAGTTGCGACCGCATTATCATCCCAAACATCGGCGACGACGGGAATAATTGTAGGCTGCCAGCCTTGTTCTATTGTATACCAGAATTCTAATTGAAGTGGACTATCAACTGCCAAAACGCGATTGTCAATCAAGGAATAAACCGACCAATCAAATCATTTATTCAGCCCGGACACGAGTTTTCTACTCTAACATTGACCGCCATTTGTTAACCTTCTTTGTTGGTTTGGCGACTTAAACATCGTAACAACAGAATATTCAAGCTGTAGTTACGACGTTTAGGTCGCCATCCAACTTTTTTTACATGCTTCTTTCTGGACATAAATTCTGCATAACAACGCCGTTAAAAAGCGGGACTTCATGTCGGGGTCAATGGGCGGGACTTTTAAAGTGAATGGGCATGACCAGCGATTGGTCAACTCTCTTTAGGATGAAAAAAACGTGTTTAAACGTCCCGTTGGAATAAGTTTTTATCATTAGTAAATGAGCGAAGCAGGGTACCATGTTAGAAGTGCTAGCGATCACTTCGCTTTTCTGAACGCTGGTCATGTTCAAGGCATAGCTGAAAGATGTTGTCGTTGGGCTTTTAGATCATCAACAGCTTATTTTAGCCTTAAGACTTGCATTCAGGATGTGGTAGTGCTCGCTGATGCTGAATAAATGGTACCCCGATTAGCACGTGCACTTCAGACAAAATCAGATTTCAAGAGGGAAGCACTCGCTAGCGTTGAGTCATCCTGAAAGCAGGCAAGTTATAACAGGCTATTAGTCCATAGATGATGTGCTGGGGTTTGTTTCTTTAACTCGTTCCTGTTTTACAAATTTGTAGCATTGTCCAAATCTAAAGGTTTTGAAGACGACAAATTAGAGTTGATCTTATTTGAAAAATAGCTCTTCAGTGGGGTGGAAAATATTGTAGAAAAAGTAAGAATTGCTTGTAACAAGCAATTTCTACTATTTCCACAATGTTTTATCAAGTAAAAAATCCAAGCGACGTAAAAACCAGTGATTGAACAGAAAAGGGTTAACTTGTCGAGATCTTATCATAGAAAGTCGGACACAAATCTTATTAAAACCTTTTCGGTTCTTTTGTTCTTTTGTCCTTTTGCCTCAAAGAATGAAAGGTAGGATGTATCCCACTGCCTATTTTTACTCGTATTGCTATTTGTAGAATGAGAAGACAAGCAGACTGGCAGACTATCAGAATGAAGCAGGTCCGCATGTCTCTTTGTCCGCTACCTTCAATTTATTAACCTTCTTGTCAGCAAGTAGTGCTCTAAATTAACGCAAGTAAACTAAAAAATTCTAATGAAAATTATGATTTTACGAGTACTAACATTATTTTGGCAGTAATATCTTATGATTATCTTCAAGTATATTTATCTTCCCAAATACTCGCGAAGCGGGTTCTTTCATCAGTGGGATTAAGTTTGACTTTTTGCTAGTTGAAATTTTGTCAACTAGTAAAAGATTGCTCATGCTAAAAACTGTTGATGTCGAGCCTTGGCCAAGATCAATTTAAATTCGAGTAATTTTATTTACGCAAATTCATTACATCACACGTATCATATTAATTGCGTTTAAATAACATAATTGTCATTACACTTAACAGAAGATCGACAATTAACAGGGCGGGGTATAAAACTTCCTGTACAGTCTTTAAATAAGTGTGACACTTCTATTTAAAGTACAGACTTATGTTATTGGGACACGTCATTTGCAAACCCGCGCCTGAGTGTATGAGTGCGTCCTGACGCGCACGAGTGTGTATTTGTTTCTTTAACCCATTCCCACACGATGGAATTTTAGACCGGTCCAAATTGAAAGAAGCTGCAGACGACAATTTCAAGTTGATGGAATTTTGAATTTTTTCGTCTTTTTGGATAGAAAACATTGTGGATAATGAAGAAATTGCTTGATACAAGCAATTTCTTCATTCTCCACAATTTTTTCCAAAGCTTTTTTTCTTGAAGGGCGTAAAAAGGAGGGATTGGGTTGGAATGGGTTAATACACGAAAATAGGAATATGGCTTTTCTGCTGTTGTTGCCGTACTCAAATATAGGCTGATCCTGTCCGGGGTTCAAGATGGCACAATGATTGACAACACTCAAGTATCGTTCCTTGCCATCTTATGTAAAAACACAAATGCGAAGAGGAAAGCACTAGACATTTAGTTTCTATCTCGAACGAAAACTGGGAGCCCCGTGCTATACTTTGCGTAAAGAGTGGTTATTGTGAGAACTAGCCGCTCGAAACGGGACACTAAAAATAACTGTGTATTCCATCGACCTTGGTCAGTCTGCGGGAATAAACGAATCGATCCACCAACCGAAATTTTCACTTAGACTGGAAGTAAAATTTTGACTCCAACATTTGTCGGCAATTTTGGGTTTTTTTTGTCAAATGAAACGTCGTAACTACAGCTCATTCAAGCTGTAGTTACAACGTTTAGCTCACCAACCAACCATTTTACTATTTGTTACATGTTACTGGTAATGGATTTTGCAGAAAAATGTCGTTCAGTACATAAGAGGAACCTCCTATCAGAGGTCAATGGGCGTGCCCAGCGATCTGTTAATTATACAGACTGATGATGTGCATAACCTTTCCCTTCGGACTATCTCAAACCAAACCTTCCAGTATTCCGTAAATCAAATACTTTAAAAGAGAGTGGAACCAGCTGAGGTCAACGAGAAGTCGTACCCTGATAATAATCGCATAAAGAGAGAGATTGGTCGTTCTAGAAAGAGGAGCTAGTCAAAGAGAGAAAAGAGCCGAATCTGGTCGGCGCAGTTTGACCTGGTCCGATACATTTCGCACCTCTCTTTTTCGCCGGACCAGTCATAGTTGTTATATAACTGCTAAGTTACCCAATGGTCTAGTTTTCGCTCAAGGTTTGACGGAAAACTTTGGGAAAATCCTAAGCCGATAAGCCTCAACATGACTTTATAATGTTAATGTTAAAAAAGTCTTAGAGCCATTTTTACATGACCTTGATACTAAAACAGACAATCATATGAGATCGGTCTTGTGTAACTTATCTATATAAATGCGCAATTTGTCTATTTTTACGTGCAGACAAAAACGTGTTTTCCTCACTTCTTTGTAAATGTCCGCTTAAACTATTACCCTTTATACATCAACCATTCCCACACAAGCCCTCCTTTTTACGCCCTCAAGAAAAAAAAAGGCTTTGGAATACATTGTTGAAAATAAAGAAATTGATTGTATCAAGCAATTTCTTCATTTTCCATATTTTTTCTGTCTAATAAGAAAAATAAATAAATGAAATGACATCAGCTTGAATTTTTTGTCTGCAGTTTCTTTCAATTTGGACTAGTCCAAACTTTTGTTGTGTGGGGATGGGTTAAAGCCGCGCTATATACATTGTACTCAGAGATCTCCTTCGCCTCCTTCTAAAATATTTAATTTGCGTGCTAGGAATTAGCAGTAAAAAGATAATATTGAATAATCCGACAATCCTCAAAGCATAGAATAAGAACTAAACTATAACACTTTGAACTTGCATAAGACAGCCATTAACCTGTGGAGTCCGGATGTGGATAACTTCAGTTACCTGCGTCCTTTTATACTCCATGATGGTGCTGACTTTAGTCGATAGAACTTAGCCTTTCCTGTTCAATCCCTGGGATTTTTCTTCTTTTTTTTTTCACAATATTTTCTACCTTACAGAAAGTATATTTTCAAAAAAAGAAAAAAAAAAAAAAAACATATTAAATTATGGTCTGCAAAACCTTTGAATTAGACAGGTCTAAAATTTTGCAAAACAGGAAAGGGTTAAATGACTTCGTTACTTCAACCTGCCTAAGCGAACCACAACCTATATAACCGGGTACTGCTCTATATGGAGTAACTTTCGATTGGTCGTGGTTGCTTAATGCAGGTCGAGCTCTTTCAAACAGACTGTCATGTTGTTTTTCTTTTCATTTTAAACGTCGAAATCGATGTGAGGGGAACAAGAACGTTTACCTTCATTTCAAGTTAATTAAATACTAAGCTGTTTGTTGACCTTGCTTGTTTTTTGTAACCGTTAATTAACCCATTCCCACACAATCCCTCCTTTTTAAGACCCTCAAGAAAACGTTGTGGAAAATGAAGAAATCGCTTGTTACAAGCGATTTCTTCATTTTCCACAATTTTCTATCCAAAAAGACCAAAAAATCTAAAATTCAATCAACTTGAAATTGTTGTCTGCAGCTTCTTTCAATTTGGACCAGTCTAAAATTTTGTCGAATGGGAATGGGTTAAATAAACGCCAACTATCCGTAACAAGAAACTCAATGGCGGATCGCGGCTATCAATAAAAAACGACAGACCAATCAAAATGTACTATTAAACAGGAAATGAATTTTGAACTAGACATGGGTTGACCTTCATGTGAATCATGTTGTTGGTTCGGCGACTTAAATCATAACTACAGCTTATTCAAGCTATAGCTACGAAGTTTACATCGCGAACAAATTTTCTTTATACTTTTTTGTCATCATAAATTATGCAAATCGGAGCTGTTTAGTCGAGCTTCCTGTCGGAGTCAATGGGCGTGGCCAGCGATTCGTTAATTGTAGTTTAAGTTACAGAAAATGACATGTCTGTGAAAAATCCAAGAACTAAAGGGTCTTTTAAAATAAATTATCACAAAAACTGGAAAATGGGGTCATGTTTACAAATGGGAATTTGTCTCATGCTTATATAATTAACGTTTTTTTTTTACATTATCTGCTAGATTTCAATTACTAAGGGTAATTACTTATTTATATATAACAATGTTCATAAGTCATTAAGAGTCCTTTGATCTGTCTCATTGTCAACATTGACCCATTTAACCCTTTTCTGGTTTTAAAAAAAATATTGGACTTGTCCAAATTCAAAAAGGTAGCAGATGACATTATAAAGAAAGTACATTTCGTCTGCAAAACCTTTTAATTTGGACTGATTTAAAACTGACCAACGAAGAGACTATTAAATTTACTCTTTTTTTCCTTCTTTTTATCCTTATTGTCGTTATCGAAATTTAACGTATTCGTGTAGTTCAATATGGTGTACCGTTTGGGTCAAAAAGTCCCCTTAAAGTCGTCTTAGCACAAAGAACGCGTGCACGCGTAAATAATGTAGGTAAACCGTTCAATTTACGCGTGCGCGCATATATTTTGAAAGTGCACGCGTTAAATAACGCGTGCACTTTCAAAATATAAGCGTGCACGCGTTAAAAGTAAACACCTTCATATTTTGCGTGCACCTGTAATTTAGGCGTATGCGCATATCTAATACCCTTAAACGCTCAATATTTATGCGCGTACGCCTGAATTTTGTGAGTGCACCTGTATCAATTACGCGTGCACGCGTTTATTTTAGCATGTACTACCTAAAGTTGACTTTTGACCCATTCCGTGCGCCATAGTTCAAACACTGCGACCATTCATGGGACGATCAAAAAGTGGTCGCTTAAGAGATTGTTCTCTTAAAACACTTTATTCTGAATTACAATAAAGGACTGATTCGATTGCATACATATATTATTACAGAATTTTCTTGCATTATAATCAAAGTGAAAACATTGAAATTTGTTTATCAACCCTTGTCATGCTGAGCCCGGAATATTCCTGTTTTGGCAGGTGGCAAAGACAAAGATCAGCCTGCACGTATGTGCAGTCTGATCTTAGTCTATGCCCTCTTTTTATCCTCTTTCAGAGAGAGTTGTTAATAAGATCAATTTCCAAACTAGATATTGACCCTGACAACCAAACGTACAGTACTATCAGCCCTTTGATTTTAATGCATTTCTGAACAAATATTATATTCAGCATAACAAGAGTTAAAAAAATTGAAAAAAATAGTCTCAAGCTAGATTTGTCGTCAAACATTTTATACTACTAGCACTCTGTCCCTTTCCGGACGTCACATTTGTAGAATCGTCTAAATGAGCGAACGACGTTTCAGGGTTTGCCTTATTACTTTCCTGTTTAGCAAAAATTTTGACCTGTCCAAGTTAAAAGGTTTTGCGATTGAAAATTTAAAGTTGATTTGATTTAAAAAAAAAAAAAAAAAAAAAGAAAAAAAAAATCAGTTGGGTAGAAGACGGAAAAAGACGGAATTGCTTGTTACAAGTAATTTCTTCTTTTTCTTAAATGTTTTCTCAATTGTAAATTCACAGGGACTTAAGAAAATAAGCGATTGAAGTAGAAAGTGTTAACACTTTACCAGACGACAAATATACAGACTGATCCAAGTTAAATGAAGTTGAAAGCGACAATCTTAGGTTTTGGAAATTCAATTCCATTGCATTTCAGTGTAGAAAACATTGTGCGAACTCAAGAAATTGCTTCTTTCCAGTACTTTCTGCATTTTCCCCAATGTTTGCCGAAGCATCTGCCTTTTGTGTCGTCCGAAGACTGCTTTCAAAGTTTCAAACAGAATAGAATTCTTAATCAGTCGAGTATCTGATGGCCAGCCGTCATCTCCTATTGTGACTGAAAATCGTCATAACGTAACTTTTGCAAATAATGAGTTTTATCCCCTGTCAAAAAACGCCCATCAAGTTTCTTTTGGTGTCTATGTGAAAACCCCTTCAATTGGAATCAAAATCTTGCTTTATTTCATCACTAGATATGATTTGTGTCTCACGCCACTTTAGGGTGCTTGGAAAATGCTTTAAAATGCATTAAAAGCCTTGTCCTGTAAATGTAATCACTATGCGATTTATTGATACAATATATATGCACTTACTTAGCCATCACAGTTTTTTTTAAATCTCATCGTGGTTTTAGGAATAACCCAAAACTTTCAGAATTCTAATACTTGTGAAGAATAACTGTTATGTTGTTCTTTCTTATCAGTGACGAGTTGCCATCATTCGATCTAAGGTTTTTTTTGTTTTGTTTTGTTGTTTTTTTAGCTGGCAAAGCGTCAGCTTTGATAGCTAAAGTTAACAGACAAAATTTTGAGGTCTTCTCAGAGTTCAAACGAGATCAACTGCCACTGGTGGCTTAACCACTAAATCCACTGAATGTCTACGCCAAAAAAGTAGTTCTTGTGTATACTCGAGCATATTCTGTTCAAAATGACTGGCCACATGAATTAACTTTTATATTAAATTTTTCAAATTGTAGAGAACACCTACAAAAACATGCTATACAACCCATTCCCATTCAATCCTGCTTTTTAAAAGGCTTTGGAAAACATTGTGGACAATGAAGAAATTGCTTGTAACAAACAATTTCTCTGTGTCCACAATGTTTTCTATCCTACAAATGGCAAAGAAGATTACATAACAAAACAATGCTTTGTTAGCTTACAGTACTTTCGGTACTTTGTTTTTAAATTATTTTCATCATTATTAGCCAGTGATGGTTAAGCTGATAAATATCAACTGTCCATTAGAATAGATGGTGATGGCTTGTCATCAAATAGTATACTGTTAATCGTGACTAGGGCGGATTATCTTTTCACTACACAAAAAAGCTTAAAAATCTACACGAGAAAGGTAAAAGTTATTAAAAATTAGGAAAGATGCAAGTAACTGACCGAATAAGATGCAAGTGACTGAATAAGCGCTTATCAAATGAAGTGTCGTACGTGAATATTTTATAATCACTGATTTAAGAATGGATGGATAATCACAGTTCAATCCTGTTAGCACAATTCACCAATCGCTGGTCCCCAAAATGACTCCCTAGGCCTCGCCTATTAACTCCGTCAGGAATTTCCGCTTCGGTTTTTTCATTATTTTGCAAAATTTATGACCAGTAGCATGTAACAAAAAAATAAAATGGTTAATTGGTGACCTAAACTTCGTAACTCAGCTTGAATAAGCTGTAGTTACGACGTTTAAGTCGCAAAACCAACATAAAGGGTTACCAGAAATGGCAGCTATTGTCGGAGTTGAAAGTTAAGGTCCGCGCTAAATAAATGATTTGATTGGTCGGTTGATTCCTTGACTGACAGCCGCGATTGGCCTATAACAGCATATTTCGAGGGTGGCAAAAGACTGGAAATCACATAGGAAAGTACAACCTCAAAACAATTTGCTTTAGTAGGACTCAACGGATAGGCAGAATGACCAGGATCAAGGCATATCTCTTTTGTCATATTTTTTTTTCAAAATATAGATTGAAAAATGACTAATCGCGTTGTCAATCAAAGAATCAATCGACCGATCAAACCAATCTTTTGGAACGGAAGTGAAATTTAAACTCGGGCATTGGCCATCATTTATGTGAGGCCTTTCGATTGGCTTTGCGACTTAAAAATCGTGACTACTGACGCAACAAAGGCTTCACTACAGCTTATTCAAGCAGTTGGTCGCTTACCAACCGTTTTACCGTTTTACTAAATGTTTCCGGCCATTGATTATACCAAACAATTCAATTTGATATCGAAAGTGAACTTCTTGTCGGAGTCAGTGGGCGTTGCCATCGGAGCTCAGTCGGCGTGACCTGCAATCCTTTTATCAAACCTAACTATAAATCTATTGTTTAAAATAACAATACTAATTGAGCTGTGATGGGTGTCAATGAAAGTTCTTGTCTTAAAAATAGTGTAATAAAAGAAAAAAAAGTCGGGAATTGTGAAGATATTATCGTAAGACTTTTTTAAGGATTAACTGAAAATGTCACGTGCATATTATGGAAGCTCTCTGCCTTACTCAAGCTGTAGTTACGACACTGGAATTCATTTTTTGTGACATGTTGTTGGCTATAAAATCAAAGCTCGACGTGTAACTTCCTGTAGGAGTTCAATGAGCGTGACCAGCGATTCACCAGTAATATAAAGGTTTGTAAGTCCTACACCATATCCTAGAGCTTTATGAACCCTTGTTTTGCTAAACCCGGAATATTCCTGCTTTCTTAGGAGGCAGAGACAAACACCAGTATGTACTTTAGTGCAGTCTAATCTTAGTCTACACCACATGATTTTCCCTCTCAAGTCAGACTTGTTTATTAAAACTAGAAATTGTCGCAAAGCGGACTAATACCCGCTTCTGTGAAATTTGAATCAAATCCTTCCAATGGTTGCTGAGAAATTGAGCGGACACGATCTTTCACCAAATGGCCATAACTCCGTCAAAAATCAATGGACCGTAACCAAAATAGAATATGCACATCTCTGCTTAATACTGAGTGTATCAGTGAAGTTTAGATAAATCCGTCCAAAAGTTTCCGAGAAATTGAGCGGACACGAAAAAGCTACAGACAGACGGACGGACCGACCGACAAGCTGACTCCTATATATCCCCAACATAGTTTTTGGGGGTATAATTACTTTTTGAAATAAATATTAACTATAAAGGCACGTTCAATGCTTTCACTCCTTTGATTTTCATTCAGTTTTAACAAGGTATATTCATCATGACAAGTGTTTAGATCATATACAACAACAGAGTGAAACAATTTTGAAAGTCAATGAAGGTTATAGTAAAAACTGATGAAATCTTTACTCTATATTTCTCTATGTCTGCACGCACTTTATCCAGGTAGAATTAGTCTTGGGATATTGGTCGATAATACACCGGTTTAATTCTATAACCTAGGGCCCACAGTTTCAATCAAGCAGTATTTACTATGTTGTATACATTTTCCCTCTAAGTTTGTCCTGTTGAAAAGTTTTCTGTTGGAGTTGGAAGGCATTGTAAAATGAACGGACGAGAGGCCAAAGAGAGGACATTGGAAGTGCAAAAAGTAACGATTCCGGCCAGGCTACTCGGACAGCGAAGGCTGTCCAGGGTCAAAACTTTTCTACGCGATTTCACGATTTTCTAAACCCTTCCTATTCAATCCCCTTTTTTTACGTCTTGTGGTTTTATACTCGAAGAAACAATTCATTGAATTTGGACAGGTCTGAAATTGTGGAAACAGGAAAGGGTTATTTTGGATTGGCATTTCTACAGTATTACACAATTGCGATCTCTGGTTGACCTCTGCTAGTTCCAATCTGGGTTCCAAATAGTTTTTTACCGAACATCACTTTTTCGCCCTAGGCGCCTAAATTTATAACACCGGTGTTATATCCCCGCTTTTGGATCGCGTTGGTAGCTATATAGCTATGCGCCGTTTGTATAAAATGAAACAAGGTGCAAAAGATGGCCTGCATCGTTCGCCTTAATTCAGAGTTCATCTATGAAATATTCACTAACAAGAGGACCATGATGGTCCTAAATCGCTCACCTGAGGCATCTGCAAATTACAGTACTTTTTTGTATAAAAAAGACACAACTTGAGCAAAATAAATAAAACAAATATAAGATTTTGGCTTTGTACAAAACAATCCAGTGATGCTTTAAAATGAAAATGAATGCCTTTGGCTTCATAGTTTAATCGATTACCAAACTAACCCAGAATTTGTCACCCTCAGGGAAAAAGGTTTAAAAAAGCATTGTGAGAAAGCAAGCAATTTCTCCATTTCTATTTAAGAAGAACCCTTTCAATGCGATTATGCAATTTTCAATCCCAGGAGCAGGGACATTTCTTATCATAAGAGCATATTTTCCTGTAACATAGTACAAAATTATTTAGTCATGCTACATACCAAATATGAATACCCTTCATCTTATATTTCAGAAGGAGAAGACTTTTGATGTTGCTCTAATTGGATGCTTTCCAAAATTTTTGACCTCTGGGGCAGTGCCATGTTTTATCCCAGGGCTAAGATTTTAGCTAACATAGTAGAGAACCATCTGGTTATGCTATAAATCAAATATGAATGCCTTAGACTTTGTAGATTGTGAGGAGAAGACTGTTGAACATGGTCTAATTGAGCATTTTTACAAACTTTGGACACCCAGGGAAGGGGTGTTTTTTAACCTACAGGCATAATTTAATCAAAATTGATAGATAACAGCCAGGCTATGCTACACTCAAAATATAAATGCCCTCCGCCTTAAAATGAAGAATATTTTTCAACATACTCAAATTTTGCGTTTTCCAAATTTTTGGACCCCTAGTCCAGGCCGTTTTTGACCCTTGGATGAAAACTTTTTGTGATATAGTACAAAACCATCTAGTTATGCTACATACCAAATATGGATATCCTAGACCTTATAGTTTAAGAGGAGAAGCCTTTTGAAATTGATCTTATTAAGAATTTTTCCAAACTTCAGACCTCAGGGGCGGGGCCATTTTTTACCCCAAAGATTAAATATTTAAAAACTTGGTAGAGAACCGTATGATTAAGCTCTTTACAAAATATAAAGGCCTTTGGCCTTGTAGTCTATGAAAAAAACAACATCAAAGATTTACTAAAATTTCCAATTTTCATATGCCGCGGTTACAAGAGTTTTTGATGGAATTAAATTCTTTTGACAACTTTTGAAAAGCTTCACCCAATGAACATCCCTGCAAAGTTTCAGTTTGATTGGCCGAATGGTTTAGGAGAAGAAGATTTTTAAACATATTTAAAGAATTACTAAAGATTCCCATTTTCATATGCCGCGGCAACCAGAGTTTTTGACGAAATTAAATTCTTTTAACAACTTTTGAAGAGCTACACCCAGTGAACATCCCTGCAAAGTTTCAGCTTGAATGGCCTACTGGTTTAGGAGGAGAATATTTTTAAAAGATATTTAAAGAATTACTAAAGATTTCCATTTTCAAATGCCGCGGCAACCAGAGTTTTTTGACGGAATTAAATTCTTTTAACAACTTTTGAAGAACTTCACCCAAGGAACATCCCTGCAAAGTTTCAACCTGATTGGCCTACTGGTTTAGAAGGAGAAGATTTTTAAAGAAATTGTGGACGGACGGACGGACAGACGGACAGACGGCCGGACGGCCGGACGACGGACAATGACCGATCACAATAGCTCACCTCGCACTTTGTGCTCAGGTTAGCTAAAAATTATGATATAAACGGATCGCTGGCGACATTAACCGACCCCCCCCATTAGGAAATTCGCCTAAGGTATTAAACAAGGTTATTTTGCAAAATGTATTGCCAGTAACATGTAACGAAAAAGAAGAAGCTGTAAAGCTGGGTTTAACCCATTCCCACACGACAAATTTTAAACTGGTCGAAATTGAAAGAAGCTGCAGACAACAATTTGAAGTTGATGGAATTTTATTTATTCTTTTTTTTTTTCATCTTTTGAGATAGAAAACATTGTAGATAATGAAGAAATTGCTTGTAACAAGCAATTTCTTCATTTTCCATAATGTTTTCTAAAACTGTTTTATTGAGGGGCGTAAAAAGGAGTGAGTTGGAATGGGTTAAGTCGATATCCACGCCAGTGTTCACAGTTAACTTCCTGTCTAAATGAATGCTTGGATTGGTCAGTCAAGGAATTTTGATTGACAGCAGCGTTCCGTCAAATCCAAGATATTGTTTCGTTTTGCGGAAAGTCTAATTAGCCATATTACGAGTATATTAATTGAAGGTTCCCTTTACCAGGATAGGCCACCGTTGAACAGATCGTTTGATTGGTTGAATAAGGTTTAACGTCCTTTTAACAGTCATATTGCGACGGCTGGGGCACCTAACAATGGATTCCCGGTATTTCTAATCACCAGTACTACCACTTTGTACCTTCTAAGCCCGAGCACCTCACCCAACTTACGTTTACGATTATCCACACATTTGTTGTAGACAAATGTCGGGGTGGATTTTTGCCGATGTCGGGGATTGAATCGGAACACTGTTGAAAAGAAAAATTAATATATATATAAAAAGAAATCAAAATGTTCAGTTTTAATTACACCATTATAGATTAAGGTAAACCCTATCCAGAAATAATCATCAATTTGGATGAATTTAATGAGCATCAACTGAGGCAATATTCAAGCTAACCCTTGTCATGCTGAACCCGGAATATTCCGGTTTTGGCAGGAGGTGTAGACTAAGATCAGCCTGCACATGAGTGCCGTCTGATCTTAGTCTACACCACCTGTTTGTTCTTTTCCTGCCATAGTTGTTTATTAATTAATTTTCAAAAGACATATTGATTGAACAACAAGTACTACCAGTGCTTTCAAACCTTTGATTTTAATACAATTTTGAAATGGATTTTATACAGCATGACAAAGGTTAAATAACAAAGAAACCCAATGAATATTTAAAAAATAGATAAATAAATAAACGAAATAAAGTATAGGTTACGTCGGCTTCACATGTCCAATATATGTTTTGTTTTAGGACAAAGATAGGTAAATACATAAACCAGAGTGATAACGAGGGGATCTTCATTAAGGTCCCTTTTACCGTGATATGTTGGTTAGAATGTCACCATATTCATTTATGTTCTTTCACGTGAATTTACAAACATTTTCATCACGATTTAGAAAAAGATAAACCATAATTGTGACCTGTAGAGTAGTATATAATCTTCCTGTTTTTCAATTTTTTAGACCTGTCCAATTTCAAACATGTTGCAGACGACAAAAAAAAAAAAATGAGTGCAATTTGAAAGAAAACTATTCTATGAGGTAGAAAATATTGTTGTAAAAGAAGAAATTGCTTGTATCAAGCAATTTCTTCTTTTATCACAATATTTTCTTAAGTATAAAATTGCATGGACGTAAAAACCAGTGATTATACAGGAAAGGGTTAAACTAATATCAAAGGATAATTCATGCAAAAAGCCGGAAGATTTTTTAAAGAATTTTCGATGTAACAAAAATCAATGACAGCCCCTTTTTCGAAAGATCTTTTTAAATATTTGACCAATCGCGGCTGTCAATCAAAGAACAAATCGATCAATCAAATCATTAAAGTATAAGCTGTTGTCACAACGATTAGGTCGTCAACCAACCTTTTAACTTTTTTGTTGCATATCACTGACAATTAATTTTGAAAAATAACGTCGTTTAATACTGAATCGAAACTTCCTGTCGGAGTTTATGGATATGTGTGTGTGTGCGTGAATAAAAATAATTCAACCAAAATCAAGGTAGGAAATTTGTTAGTCCTTACCCTCCAACTTTTAAAAACATCGAGTGGTTTAATGTTTTTATAATTTTTATTTCATTCTTACCTTTTTTGCCATGAGACAAGAGTTCTTCACAATCTGAAATAGGAATACCTGTGAGATATGACTGAAATGAATGGTTGTACGGCGCATTGATATCTATGGATATTTTGCCCGCAAAAAATTAATATGGCATCACAGAATAACAACAAGAGCTTCGCAGAGCGGTGCATATACGCCCGATGGGTCTTGTCAGAGATATATAATATTTTACCATAGGTTTTTATTATCAAATGACCTTGAAAACTGACATTGACAGATAAGGTTAAACTTAATTTCAAAAAAATGGCAGAGCCCCAAAAATTACAATTTTGGCTGGTCTTACAAGAGGAAAATCTGGAAAGTGTAAAAAGTTTCAACCTAGTGAGACTGTGCAAATTGTGCAGGCTAAGCAGGAGTGGAACTTTCACTTTCGGAATATCTTTTGTATCTAGAATGATTATCCTTCCTTACAATATAACATTTTAATGTAATACGGATTATGGTAGACCTATGCACTATTTCAATACTAAGATTCTTCACTGTGAAACACTGTTTGTATTAACAGCACTATGGGTCACATTGCACACAAAAGCATGATAATATTAAGCAATTCTCTAAAGGGGAGACAATTCACTAATCACTGGCAAGACAAAAATGTTAAAGATCATAAGCACAAGTACACATTATAGAGAATAATTGCGGTAAGTATCAATCTTTTTCAATCAACACTTTGTACAAGTTATAACAATTGCAAAAGCTACTTACACTAGAAATGAGGCAATTTTTCAATTCAAGGGTAGATAATTGATGAAGAAATGGAGTTGATACTGTAGGGGGATTTGCACACACATGAAATATAGTGACTTTTTTCAATTCAAGGGCAGATTATTCAAGAACGATCAGATCGATTTGAATTCCAAAGGTCTTATTTACAACTAGACATCATAGAGAATCAATGTGGCAAGTTTCAGTCCATTCCTATTGATAGTGTAGGAGGAGCTGCGCACACAAACATTGCTATCGGACAGACAGACGGACAAATGATCGGAACCATAACATAATACAGCCCTTCAAGCGTATAAAAAGGAAAAAAAAGTATAAGAAGAGACAAAATCCAAGGTGAGTTTTGGAAACTGTTCCGTACATTTTGACTTTCGATTGAATGGGCACAGTCAACTTTTGCACCTAAGGACCATTTTTTGTGGATGATTTCAAGTAGACTTTGTTAATCCTTGTCATGCTGAATAAAATCCTTAGCTGAAATTGCATAAAAATCAACAGCCTAAAAACAGTTGAAGAACAAGTTCAGGTTCAAAAATTAAACAACTCTGGGTTGAAGAAGACACACAGGAGGTGTAGACCAAGATCATTTGTAAATTGTCTTTTAAGAGAAACTTCTGCACCAAAGTATTATAAAGGCGATGATTATATACTACAGGAGTGTTTTTTCAATTCCCAGATATACAAACTTATCTAATACTTTGAAAAAAAATACCCTTTCTCATACAAGTCTGCTTTTTACCCCAATTCCCCAAGAAAGAATTTTGGAAACCATTGTGGAAATTGAAGAAACTGCTTGTTACAAGCAATTTCTAAATAATGCATTTTTTTTCTACCCCGAAGAATAAAAAATTCTAACATTTCATCAAAACGTGTCGTCGGCAACGTCTTTGAATTTTTTCCTTTTGACAACTTTAAGATTTTGCCGTCTTGTAATGGGTAAGGAACAATAAGTCGTTTTGAAGTGTGTTCCGATTTTTTGTAAGAATTGCGAACTATCACATGATTTTAGTAGGCCAATTTCTGAAGTACTCTAAAGCATTCAAGGCCACAATTTAATTAGTACTCGTGGACAAATCATAGGGACAATGGCGCACATTACATTGTTTGTTTAATCGAGGGGTTGTGTAAAAAAAACTTTAAGTGCACATACGAAATTTATGTATTCACCGTAGTTTTGCACTATCCTACATTGCTAAGTAGGTTATGTGTGATGTCTGAACTGATGACAGTAAAATGATGGAAAAGAAATAAACAGAAATCGCCCGATTCAGTCTACAGTATATATCGTGACGAATTGTGTTCACGTGTTTTGATTTTTAAAAAGGGGAAGGAAGAACGAAATCTGAGGAGGTGCTTACCATTTTAAACAGAATAAAGTTCAGTACTTAAGCCGAGTTTGAGAGCACTTTGCGGCTTTTATATATGTTTTAAGTCCACTGACGAATTCAGAATTGCTAATTTTCGTTACTAAGATTTTATCTTCTTAGATTTCATCATCAGGGCGTTGTCTTGCATCACTTTCAAAATGATGAATAGCATCCTGCCTGATTCTATCGGTCCATCCATCCATCCATCCATCCATCCATCCATCCATCCATCCATTCATCTATCTATCTATCTATCTATCTATCTATCTATCTATCTATCTATCTATCTATCTATCTATCTATCTATCTATCTATCTATCTATCTATCTATCTATCTATCTATCCATCCATCCATCCATCCATCCATCCATCCATCCACCAACCCACCCATCCATGTATCCATCTATCCTATCCTTTCCTATCTATCTATCTATCTATCTATCTATCTATCTATCTATCTATCTATCTATTCATCTATCTATCTATCTATCTATTTATCTAACTATCTATCTATCTATCTATCTATCTATCTATCTATCTATCTATCTATCTATCTATCTATCTATCTATCTATCTATCTATCTATCTATCTATCTATCTATCTATCTATCTATCTATCTATTCATCCATCTACCTACCTACCTACCTACCTACCTACCTACCTACCTACCTACGTACCTATCCATCCAACCACCTAACCCCTTCAATCCATCTATTCGCATCCGTCCATACACCAATCAGTCAGTCATTCAATTCACCCGTCCATTCTTATTTGAGTAATTCTTATTTGAAAAAAAAAAGGGAAACTTAGAATCAAAATGAGTTAACGAAGTTCGGTACCCACATTTCCGAGGGACAAAATCTTTTTGGAGACAAGAGAGAATTATGTTAAACCGTTATTTCTTCGGGTTTGTTTGTTTGTTTGTTTGTTGTTTTTTTTTCATTGATAAAATGTCTATGACCGCCTTTATAATATCTCAGCACATAATGCGTCATTTCACTGTTCCATAGTAGGATAACAGCCAGAAACGTACTTTTGGACTAACCCTTTAGCACACACCAAAATTTTGGAGGACTTGTCCTAATTAAAATAAGAAAATACTGCGGATAATGAAGAAATTGCTAGTTGTAATTAGCCTTGATTTTTTGTCGTTGCTTCTCTCCCCCACCCAACCTCCCATTTTTTCAAATTTCCGCAACGTTTGGTTAGGCCTTTGTATGAGGGGCACATAAAAGAGGAAATGAATTGGAATGGCTGATGGAGGTGATATAAATGGATTACCCATAAAGGAAAAAAGTACAAAATAAAATAAAATTTACAAAATGGGCGTTGCTCAACAACGCTCTCCCGAATTCAACAGACACGTGATTCAGAGAAGAAATCTGTTTATGTTAATTGACAAAAATGTCCTATATGGGAACCCCTTCGTATCAATCAATATAAACACTTGACGAGTCATCAGTGGAAAATTCCTTTCCAAACAGGTAAAAAAACCAAGTGATATCCGAAGACATATATAGACTTCAAAGTGAAAAATCAACCTTCCATGCCCAAATAAATGGACCAATCTTAATTTTAGCAAGCAAAGCGTCAGCTTTGATAGCTTTTGTTGACAGACAAAAAATTTGAGGACTTCTCAAAGTTCAACGAGTGCAAACTGCCACTGGAGGCTTAATCACTAAATCCATTGAATGCCTATGCCATGAAAGTAGTTCTTATGTATTTCAGGAATATTGAAAACCCTATTCAAATTGTAGAGATATTTTTCAAATGCATGCTATTTAACCCATTCCAGCCCAATTCCTTTTTTAAAGCATCTCAAGAAAAAAGCTTCGGAAAACATTGTGGACAAGGAAGAAATTGCTTCCCAAAGTTTTCTTCCCAACAAGGGAAAGATTTTCTAAATTCAACCAACTTAAAATTGTGATCTGCTCGTCTTTTAATTTGGACTTGTCTTCGATTTTTATCATGTTGTAATGGATTAACTTTTGGGTTACTTTAATCTTTGGCAAAGAAGATTATGTAACAAAACTATGTTTTGCTAGCTTACAGTGCTTTCAGTACTTTGATACAATCACGATAGTCAACGAGGTTAGTCAACAATAATTTAAGTTTTAGTTTCGTCTATCAAAAACGAGCGTTTTGATTGGTCGAAAAAATTTATTAATAAACAAAATGAACAAAATTTTTAGCACGCAGCGATTTTGTATGCTTCCCAACAAAATAGTCCCGTACAAAAAGGTATCAAAATTTGTAAAGTTTTTTGTTTTTTCGCTCGATGCTATTAAATTATAAGAAATGAAGAGAATATTTTTTGTTTTCATGGAGGTATGAACCGAAAAACCTAATCACTCAATGTATGAATCCGCTTCGCGTATTCATACATTATGTGATTAGGTTTTTCGGTTCATACCTCCATGAAAACAAATAATTTTCTCTTCATCTTTTAAGTATAAAATGCAACTATCACTAAACGTGACTGTAATTAGTAGCATAACATTTCATATCTCATAAAGCTATATAATTAAGCATAAAAAGGTTCTTTACCCCTTCCTGTTTAATTCCTGGTTTTTACGTCCAAGCGTTTTTATAATGAGAAAACATTGTGGTAAAAGAAGAAATTGTTTTTAACAAGCAATTTCTTCTTTTTTTTTTTTACAATATTTTCTACCCTACTCAATTACTATTATCCCAACAAATTAGACTTGTAATTGTCGTCTGCAAAACGTTTGATTTTCGACCAGACTAAAATTTCAAAACAGTAGGAAAGGGTTAAGATAATACAAGAGCTATGAGAGTATATTTGAGTTAAAACCAAGACAATAGTTCTGTACAAGTTACAAAATAAAGAGGAGAATACTAGGGAACCAATGATATTAAGATTACCGAATTTGCACAGACACAATTTCATATGTGCACATATATTTTGAGAAAACTTCAGAGCAGAACCTACAATACTGTAGTAGTTATACAACGACTAACAATGATTCATTTCATATAATTTGCGAACAAATGAGAGTGACGTGTTAACCCTTTCCCGTTTAGACTTGTCCAAATTCAAAAGTTTTGAGGTCGAAAATTAAAGTGGATTTAATTTGAAAAATATATATTCAGCACGGTAGAAAATATTGTTAAAAAGAAGAAAAACTGCTTGTGATAAGCAATTTCTTCTTGCTACGATTTTTTCTCAACTATAAAATCACAGAGACGTAAAAACCAGGAATTGAACAGGAAAGGGTTGATAAGCAAATTACTTTAGGAATGATACTGCAGAAAATGATGTGACTTGTTCTGGCAGCTCTGGGATTCGATCGGATTCACTTCCTTGCAAATACTCTATGTATATACCTGTTACATCTATGGCGCGATAGTTTGAAAATTGGCTATAATAACAGATGTATATGTATCCAAATTAGCTTTGTTCAAGAGCAGGTAAGTAGATAAATATCCCCGAAGCAAACACTGAAAACAGCGTCCATTTTTAGTCAGAATCAAATCTCAAAACTCCCTATCTTTTTATATCGGGTTATAACACGAGCTTGATTAAGACCTAGCTCTTCAATGCAGCCACTCCCACTCAATTCTTTTTACGCCCCTCGAGGAAAAGGCTTCGGAAAACATTGTGTAAACTGAAAAATTGCAAGGAAAAGCAATATCTTCACTATCAAAAAAGACAAAGGGTTTAAAAATAACATCAACTAAATGTGTCATCTGTAACTTCTTTTAATTCTTTTAATTTGGATCAGTCCAAAATTTTGTCATCTGGTAATGGGTTAATAAAACATCATCACGATTTTTGAACAAGTCATCTGGTTCTCTGCGTTACCAGAGGGACGTTGGCGCTCATCTTATTTCTTTCAACAGTCTAATTTCATGTAAAGGTAAGGATTATGATTCAAAAGGGTCATACTTACATACATAGACCATGTACCTGGGGATCCAAAAGTCTAATTGCAAATTCCAAGGCTTTAGGGCAATTCTAAAGAAGGTAAAACGTTTTCCTCCCTCTGGATCTATGGGTTATAATTTCAGAAATAAGAAAGAAGTCTGTGATCTGACGCTTCATGCCTATAGCCCCCCCTCACAGGGCTCCGCCCCTGGGGACCAGAGGATCATGATTTTAGCTATTTTGAAAGAGGTCAATATACTGATGCTCCATGCAAAAGATTAAGGCTCTACACTTTCTGGTCAGGAGGAAAATATTTTTAAAGATTATTTTAAAATTTCACTTTTGTTACCATGGCAACCATAGTTTTTAACGGATTTTTATTCTTTAAGCAATTTTCAAATGGGACCACGTAAGAAACATGTCTGCCAAATTTGGTTCAAATTGGCTTAGTGGTTTGGGGGGAGATGTCGTTTAAAATCATTTTTTATTTCTGTATAAACGCCATCTCCTGGGGCTCCGCCCCTGGGGACCAGAGGATCATGATTTTTGCTATTTTGAAAAAGTTCAGTATGCTAATGTTTCATGCAAAATATTAAGGATCTAAACCCTCTGGGTCAGGAGGAGAAAAGTTTTAAAGATTATTTTAAAATTTCATTTTTGTTGCCATGGCAACCAGAGTTTTTAACGAATTTTAACTCTTGAGCAATTTTCAAAGGAGACCGTCTAAGGAACATTTCTGCCAAGTTCGCTTCAAATTTGCCCAGTAGTTTGGGAAGAGATGTCGTTTAAAGAAAGTGTTTACTGACGACGGACGACTGACGACGGACGGACGCCGGACAAAAGGTGCTTACAATAGCTCATTTGAGCACTTCGTGCTCAGGTGAGCTAAAAATGAAAACAAACCTATATATGCCACCCTATATGATAAGTATGTCAGGCATAGTGAAGTAAATCTACCAATTTCAATAGACTTTATGGTAAATGTACTCCACACTCAGCATATGTCTTATAGAAAACAAGAGGGTCGGTGGCCCTGGCGCTCACCTGAGATAACGCTTTTTTTTTCAAAGCCTTATACAAACTGGGTCGGGAGAAGACCTCCTTTAACATTAACCAAACTCAACTAATGTTACCATGCAAACCAATGCTTTCAATAGATTTCAAATATTTTAGTAATTATTAACGAACTTACGTATGTCTGCCAAATTTAGTTTATATTGGCCAAATAGTTTTGAAAGGGTTGCCTTCCTTATTTCTTTTTTAGCCTAATCACCCTGTGGCTCTGAAATTTTATCAATTCTGAAAGAGGTAAATGTACTGATGCTTCATGCAAAATTATAGATTGTTCATCTTTCTTCATGTTCTGGGTCAGAAGGGAATGTTTTTTTTTAGATATATACATTTTTTTTCAGTTTTACTCTTGTTGTCATGGCAACCAGAGTTTTCAACTGATTAAAATTCTTTGGTTGAAATCGGCCCAGTTGTTGGGAGGAGATGTCGTTTTAAAAATCCTTAAATTATATATAAGCCTCGATTCCCTGGGGTTCCGCCCATGGGGGTTCTGGGGTTGATGACTTTAGCAATTCTGAAAGAGGTCAACGTACTGATGCTTCATGCAAAATATCAAGACTTGGCCCTCTGGGTTTGCAGGAGATAAATTTTAAAATTTTTAATTAAATTGCCGTTTTGTTACCATGCCAATCAGAGTTTTTATCGGATTTCAATTATTTTAGCATTTTTTTTTTTTAGCAAAAGGGAACCACCCAAGGAACATTTCTGCCAAATTTGGTGAAATCCGTCCATTGGTTGGGAAGAGATGTCATTCTAAAATTCCTTCTTTATTTCAACATAAGCTCCACATCCCTGGGGCTCCGCCCCTGGAACCAGTGGGGGATGATTTCAGACATTCTGAAAGAGGTCATTGTACTGATGATTCATAACAAATATCAAGGCTCTACTTCTTCTGAGTCAGGAGAAGATAATTTAATTTTTTTCATTAAAATTTCAGTATTTTGCCATGGCAACCAGAGTTTTAAATGGATTTCAATTCTTTAAGCAAACTTTATAGGGCACTATCCAAGGAATATTTCTGCACAGTTTGGTTGAAATCCGCCCAATAGTTTGGGAGAAGATGTCCTTTTTAAAATCCTTCTTTATTTATATATAAGCCAAACCTTCCCTGGGGCTGCGCCCCTGGGACCCGAGGTAGATGATTTAAGCATTTCTGAAGGAGGTGATTGTACTGATGCTTCATGCCAAATATCAAGGCTCTACGCCTTCTGGGTCAGGAGGAGATAATTTTTAAAGTTAGATTAAAATTTCAGTTTTGTTGCCATGGCAACAAGAGTTTTAACTGATTTCAATTCTTTTAGCAGTTTGTAAAGGGCACCACCCAAGGAACATTTCTGCCAAATTTGATTGAAATCCGTCCAACGTTTTGGGAAGAGATGTCGTTTGAAAATCCTTCTTTATTTCTTTAAAGGACCCCCCTGTGGCTCCGCCCCTGGAGACCCGAGTGTGATGATTTTAGCAATTCTGAAAGAGGTCATTGTACTGATGCTTCATGCCAAATATCAAGGCTATAGGCCTTTTTGGTCAGGAGGAGTTAATTTCTAAATTTAGATTAAAAGTTAAGTATTGTTGCCATGGCAAAGTATTTAACGGGTTTCAATTATTTTAGCAAATTCTTAAAGGGCACCACGGAAGTAATATCCCTGCCGAATTTGGTTGAAATCTTCCGAGCGGTTTGGGTGGAGATGTCATTTTAAGATTGTTGACACACGACGGACAACGCACGTTGCTCGCCGGACGGTAGACGATCAAAATACCTCACCATGAGCACTTCGTGCTCAGGTGAGCTAAAAATGGAATAATTAAAATTTTGGCTTTCTACATTTACATACTACGACTTCCTTTCAAAATTTGATTATAGTAACGCGCCTGATCAAAACCTCGCACCCACGATACGATTAAGAGGAAACAAAATTGACATCAAAACGATTTCAGGCGTGTGTACTTCAATTCACAAATCGCGTCTGTCAATCAAGGAGTTAACCGACCAATCAAATCATTTATTCAACCCGGACTTGCGTTTTCACCTCCGACATAAGCCGTCATATTTTGTTAACCTTTTTCGTTGGTTCGGCGACTTAAACCTCGTATCTACAGCTTATTCAAGCTGTAGTTACGACGTTTATGTCGCCAACCAGCCATTTCAATTTTTTGTTACTTGTTACTGGTCATACATTCCGCAATATAACGCAGTTAATAATCGAAGTTGGAGTTAATGGGCGGGGCTTAGAGAGTTAGTGGACGGGGCCAACGATTGGTCAATTTTTACCACTCAAGTCAGTGAATTGTGAAAAAACGTAGCCTCTTCCTACCCCACACCAAAGAGCATATTCCGGACCCCCCCCCCCCTCCCCCCGCAAACATCTATTTGAATTCGCCTCTTAGTACAGTTAAAGGGGCCTCTTATTGAGGACACAGTGAATGTGGTAGAGTACTTATCGATATACATGACACACTTATGTTATCTAATTATATCTTATAATATCGATGATGAAAGTGCTTCAGTGTATCGGTATTCATTTCCTAATTTTGTTGAGAAGCATACTAATTATAATAGATCTATATGATCAGATGGATATTTCTATGACATTATTTATTCTGTAACGACTATACGGTTAATTGACTGCTTAAAAAAAACACACATCATAGCTCGTCAAGGTGAACTATTGTTATAACCCACTGTGAGTCGTCCGTCTATGGAATGTCCTTATATTCTTTAAACGCCTTCTCCAATAAACCAGCCAGCCGTTCTTGACAAGGATATTTCATAGACGAATTTCCAATAAATTTATTCAAACGTTTGGAATCCACCTGTCTTTCTGATTACCATTCACAATTAAAACAAGAGGGCCATAGTGGCCCTAAATTGCTCACATGAGTTGCATGTCTCGAGTTTTTTTTATTTAATTTCATTGATGAAAATTGGTTGGGCAAAAAATATGGCTTCTAGAGTGCATACAAGGTCTTTCTAAGATTTGCCCCTTTGACCTAGTTTTTTGCCCTTATTGACCAAGATTCGATTTCATACAATATTTTATCACAACAATCATTCTGACCAAATTCCAGGTTGATGGGGCAAAAAATGTTGCCTCTAGAGTGCATGCAAGGTTTTTCTAAGGTTAGACCCTGTGACCTAGTCTTTGACCCCAGTTGACCCAGTTTCGAACTCGCACAAGATTGCTTCAAGACAATCATTCTAACCAAATTTCAGGTTGATCGGGGGAAAATGTGGCCTCTAGAGTGCATACAAGGCTTTTCTAAGGTTTGACCAAGTATCAGACTTGCACAAGATTTTATCAAAACAATCATTCTGACCCAATTTCAGGTCGATTTGGCAAAAAATGTAGCCTCTAGAGTGAATACAAGGTTTTTCTAAGATTTGACCAAATGACCTATTTTTTTTACCACAGTTGAACCAGTAATAAATTTGTCTGAGACTTCATCAAGACATTCATTCTGATCAAATTTCAGGTTGATCAGACAAAAAATATGGCCTCTAAAGTGCTTACAAGGTTTTTCTAAGATTTGACCAAGTGACATTGTTTTTGACCCCAGTTGGCCCAATTTCGAACTTGTACGAGATTTCTTGATGAAATATGAAAATTGGTCAGACAATTATTTGACCAATTTCAGGTTGATTGGGCAAAAAATGTAGCCTCAAGAGTGCATACAAGGTACATGTTGACGACGGACGACAGACGTCGCACGACGCATGACGGATATCCACCTTACCACAACAGCTCGCATCGAGCACTTCGTGCTCAGATGAGCTAAAAAGCGGCGTTAGAACGTTTTAATGATATTCTTCTCTGAAACCAGAAGGCCCCTGAGGCAGATTGGTAAATGTGCTTGACCAGTGATCTAAAGGGTTCGAGCTCCAATGCATGGTGGTATACTCCTGAGCGTGACACTTATTAGCCAGGCCAAGTTATCCTATCGTTTGTTTAGCCGCTACCTCTCTCCCAGGGTCGTGAAAACACATTGATTCAGTGTTCCAGAGCGACCTATGAGCTCAAAGCCTTCGTGGTTCGAGGTTCGAGGCTTGCTGTGTATTTATGTTTGTAAGAACATAAAGATAAATAATGTAATCTTTGAAGAAAGTATTTTCTTTTCTGATATCAGAAAGTCAGAAAGACCATTATCATGCTGAACCCGAAATATTCCTGTTTAGCAGGAAGTAAGGACAAAGATAAGTGCAGTCTGATCTTGTCTACACCTCCTGTTTGTCCACTTTAAGCCAGAGTTGTTTAATCATTTTTCAAAAGAAATATTGACCCTCATTAAGACCTTCCAGTGCTGTCACTCCTTTGATTTTAAAGCAACTCTGTATAGGATTTTAATTTACCATGACAAGGGTTAAACTTCGAATAATCGATTTGCAAGATCATCAATAGGGCCACTATAAAGGTTGTTCATATGATGCCTCTAGCCTCTACCATGGCGGACTCCTTTCAACCTATTCCCATGCAACAAAATTTAAGACAGGTCCAAATTGAAACAAGAGGAATATGATGGTCCTAAATCGCCCACCCGAGGCATCGGCATATTACAGTACTTTTTTGTCTACCCTGAAATTCTTTGTATTTAGATTTCACTTAAACTCTAATTACTGTCTGCAACTTCAATAGGTGTAATTTTAGCAACCTTGGTAGAGAACAAACTTGATGTACTATAAATCAAATATGAGTGCATTACAACTTATACAGTAGGAGAGGAAGATATTTGAACATGCTCTTATTGAGCGTCTTCCAATGCCTTGGGAATGGCCATGTTTGTCCAAGGATAGAAACATGGTAGATAACAATATTGTTATCCTATGTTTTTAATGTAAATGCTCTAGGACCTATATTTAAGAAGAAGAATTCTTTCAATGCGATTTACACAATTTTCGACCCCAGGAGCAGAGACGTTTTTATCCTAAGAGCATATTTTCTTGTAATATAGTACAAAATTATTTAGTCATGCTACATACCAAATATGAATGCCCTTCACCATATATTTCAGAAGGAGAAGACTTTTGAAGTTGCTCTAATTGGGTGATTTCCAAAATTTTGGACCTCTGGGCAGTGAAATGTTTTATCCCAGGGCTAAGATTTTAGCTAACATGGTAGAGAACCATCTGGTTATGCTATATACCAAATATGAATCCCGTAGACTTTGTAGATTGGGAGGAAAAGACTGTTGAACATGGTCTTATTGGGCACTTTTACAAACTTTGGACACCCAGGGAAGGGTTGTCTTTTAACCTACAGGCATGATTTAATAAAAAATGATAGATAACAGCCAGGCTATGCTACACTCAAAGTATAAACGCGCTCCGCCTTAAAATGAAGTTGTTGTTTTTTCTTTAACATACTCAAATTTTGCGTTTTTCCCGATTTTGGACCCCTAGTGCAGGGCCGTTTCGGACCCTAGGACAACTTTTAGTGATATAGTACAAAACCATCTAGTTATGCTACATACAAAATATGAAGATCCTAAACCTTATAATATAAGAGGAGAAGTCTTTTGAAATTGCTCTAATTAAGCATTTTTCGAAACTTCTTACCTCAGGGGCGGGGCCAATTTTGACCCCCCAGATTAAATATTTAAAAACTTGGTAGTGAACCATATGATTAAGCTCTATATAAACTATGAATGCCTGTGGCCTTGTAGACTATATAAAAAAATAATCAAAAGATTTACTAAAATTTCCCATTTTCAAATGCCGCGGTTACAAGAGTTTGTCACGAAATTAAATTACTCAACAACTTTTGTAGAACTTCGCGCAAGGAACATCCCTGCATAGTTTCAGCTTGATTGGCCAATTGGTTTAGGAGGAGAAGATTTTTAAAGAAATTGTAGACGGACAGACGGACAGACGGACGAACGACGGACAACGATCGATCACAATAGCTCACCTAGTACTTTGTGCTCAGGTGAGCTAAAAAGCTGTAGACGACATTTTCAAGAAATTTTAAAGTTTTCCTCTTTCGGGATATATAGAAAACATTGTTGATAATGAAGAAAACGCTTGATACAAGGAATTTCTTCTTTTTCAACCATGTTTCCAAAGCTTTTTCTTCGGGTTCGTAGAAAAAGAGGGATTGTGTGGAATTGGTTAATATATAGTGAAAAGGGATACTTTAGGTTTTGTTTGTTGTTGTTTTTTTTTTTTTTAACTGAGGTGGCAGAGCATTTACATTTTGCTATTTATCATCCTCTAGTGGACCTCGGCCAAAATATTTTGAATGACATTGGGTCATAATTTGGCACCACACGTGCGAACTCTAATTAAAATTGAATTAGAAAAGGAAATACTTAATAATCTAAAAATTCTTCCTTCAAATCCGTAAGGTGTAGAGAATAGAAACAAAAGATCTCCTGAGAAGACCCGGGTGAGTGATACAGGACCATCGTTGTTCTTTTGTTTAAATATCTCAAACAGATAGTCCTTTCTTTGAACTTATCCTTCTGCAAGACATTTGCCCTGACCATATAAATGACTGGGTCATAGGCCATTAAATATTCCATTCTCTGTTGTTTTTAAAAACAAGGGTTAAAATAAATAAAAACTTCTATTTGCATAATGAAACTAGTGGGTTTTTTTTTTTTTTTTTTTTTTTAAATATTATTTAATGCACTGTCAATTTTCTCACCTAACGCCTGTTTCTTGTTAGTATGTATTATTGAGTAAAAAATCGATTTCAAAAAAACATTTATCTTATTTTTAGCTAGCAAAGTGTCACTTTGATAGCTTTAGTTAACGGACAAAATTTTGAGGTCTTCTCAAACGAGTGCAAACTGCCACTGGAGGCTTAACAACTATATCCCCTGAATGTCTACGCCAAATAAGTAGTTATTGTGTATTTCAGGAATATTGCAAACTCTGCCAGAAAGGTCTTCTTCAAGGTAATTTTAGCTCACACGAGCATATTATGTTCAAAATAACTGACCACGTGAATTAACTTAAATCAAATTGTAGAGAACACCTTCAAAAGCATGCTATACAACCCATTCCCATTCAATCCCGCTTTTTAAGACAACCCCCCCCCAAAAAAAAAGGAGGGGCTTTGGAAATCATTGTGGACAGTTAAGAAATTGCTTGTAACAAGCAGTTTCTTCAGTGCTCACAATGTTTTCTACCCTACAAAAGGCAAAGAAGATTATTTAACAAAACAATGCTTTGCCAGCTTACAGTACTTTTAGTACTTTGATAAGAGTAAGGCTAAAATAATAACTGTATGGTTATACTTTCACCCTATCTTGAATTACGGATAGCGTTACTCTTTGAAAAGTTCAGACGACTCTATCGTTTTATCGCATGCTGAATGAGCTAATAAATTCCAACGAAATGCCATTTTTCACGAACCCCAAGAAAAAAAGTCCAGAAAGCTTATGGAAAGATTAAGAAATTTGTATGTAATAGGCAGTCTTATCATGTTCAACAATGTTTGGTTTTCTGAGAGACAGATACTTTTTTATATATCAAATTGAAATCGTCGACTGCAATGTCTTTCTTTTTGGACTAGTAATAATTATCGAGTTGTAGTGAGTTAAACGATCTTACGTAACAGCTATCTATCGGAAAAAGTTACTGCGCAATAAGCATGAGACATGCGTTAACTCAAAACAACTCATTGTGTTCTTTGACCTAGCTTCTGAGTTAATGCAATATTCCCCAGCAACTGCGGAAAATCTTCGTGTAGTTCCGTTAATTTCCGTATTTTTACAATCTCATTGGAATAACTTGTAGACACGCTACTGTCAATCGCGCAGATTTAGATGTTTTCAAATTATCTTTCTATCAACCGGCCAAATTTCCTTTGAGTTATTTAGACATATAAAGAGAACATTCGTTATGAAAACGCGTGCATGTGCTTTTCATAGACAGCCACTTCCTTTCAAACAAAACTTAGGTTTTTAAAGACTGTAAACTGTTATGGGCTTTTGAAAGAAAGCTTCCACTTTCATATTTAGTTTGTTTATTTTTCTAATCGCATTTTAATCGTCCATTCAATTTTTAAAGTTAGGCTTACACAACTGAAATTTTCCCGTTGGTGGAATAGCTTTTTAAAGTTCATTACAAGCAATATACTTCACCAGTGATAAAAATCACTTGTAATCGAACAAAAGCCTTTAAAATCATAACATTGGCAACTGTGTGTCTATCGATGATCACTTACCAAGTGTTCTAGGCTTTGTGTAAGCTACAAAACTTGCAGATATGCATATATATATTCTTTATTGTATTAAGAATAACATTCTTACAGCAAAACATACAATATGAACATAACAAGGAGCATTTTCTGAAGAGCACATGATGTTAAAGTGCAAATTAAGTTACAAAAGATATCAATCATGTAGAAATATACAATCGTTGTAATATTAAATTAAATTTAGGCGATTTCGCCAAAGATTTTCTGATTATTAACGTAATGAAAAGCTTTCGAAATCAATATGAATAAAGAGCAATTTGGTTTAACTTTTTTCCCCTCTTTTTTTTCTTGTATATGTACTTCGTGTGATGATAGTTATTGTCCAGCTCTATGTGTGTTCATATGCGCTGGTCAATAGCTATGATCTTAGTTTATTTGCAAAATAAATATATTTTGCTAAATTGAAGATTATTTTATCAGAACTGCAAGTCATCAAATTAATGAATTTTTGTTGTGACGGCCATGTATGATAGTATTTCTTAATGTATTTTTTTCTTAAGTTTCTAAATCTCGAGAAATGCGCCTTTTCAGATTTGATCAAACATGTATTGTAAACGTTATCTAAGTCGGTCTTCGCCACGTAGTACATTATCGCCACCGGATTATTATGATTAGCATTGTTACATTCCCGAATGGTATATTATCGTGGGCATGCCAAGGAAAGAGTTAAAAGAGTTAATTTTCTCGTCTGAAATTTGTCTCGGTAGCAGACGACATGCTTCAAAATCAAAAGAATGAGACAATATCTATTTTTATTTTTCTATCGCACAAGGGATTCGTGTTGTGAATGATATTCGATTACACCCGAAAAAAGAATTATATAGATACTAGAAGAATCAAAATCGGTTTCAAAATGTAACTGTGATTCTTGCTAAAGCAACCATCTCTATTGAGCGATTAAGCGACCTCTTTCATACTTCGAGCAGCATCGAAATTCACTTTTGAAAAAAACAAATGATCTTAAAGATTGGACGTTTCGCTGATAAAATTATGAAAACTAAATCCTATGTTGAGTTCCTACAACATAGGGATTAAGCGATAACCCTGCATTAATGTATGTAAGCGGTCCAATCAATCCCTCATATATGTAACCAAAAAGTGTTTTAAGCGACCGTTTCGTTAACCGACCACATTTTGCCGTCCCTTTGGTGATCGTTTAATACAAGTATAACTGTTTAATCTTTGATAAATGCTTATTTTACTTTTTTTTGCAAAAAATGTTATAAAAGCAATTTTTTTTGTATATATAAACTATGTCTATCGCCTTTTATAAACTATGTCTATCGCCTGAAATTAATTCCTGAAATTATTTCCTAAGCTAAAACATCTTGAACACAAAGGCTTGTTTACCCTGAGGCACGATTTGGACGGGAACATTGTGGCCAATGGAGAAGCTGAGGGTAATTTCTCTGTTTAAGATAATTTTCTCCAACCTATTTTCTTCGATTTAACATCTTCGGGTTTTTGTGTGCAAGTTATTTCTTAAAAGAATATCATCTTAAATCTTCTGATTTGCTTTTAAGGCCGTAACGAATTAAACCTAATTAATAAACTGTGAACTATTATATATATATGTTTCGAGCAAATTATTTTCTTCTTCTTCTTTTGTATGATATATCTCGGAGACAAATAAATTCCAAATTTATATGTGACATTTATTTATTACCTAAAAAACTCAGAAAACGGTGTCCCTTTAGGTCTCATATTTGCTTCACTATAGCGTAACATATTTTCAATCAAAATGAAGAAAAGGGGAACGTTTTTTTGTGACAATCTATTAGGCCAAGAGTCAAATTTTGCATGTACCATTATCTGGTGATTCTTCAAGAAATTTGTTAAAACAAGAGGGTCATTGTAGTCCTATATCCATCACCTAAGTAAGTATCTCAAACAACGAAAAAGTGACCTAAATTATTATAGTTGTGCCTCGGTGGAACCAAAAAGGAACATCAGGATTATAATTTCAAAACCTATTTTTTTGGCTGTATATAATTTAATATGTAAAACAGAAGAAAAAACTTAAGCCCAACTTTATAATCTGTACAGGAAATACTTTATAAAGACTTCTTTTCGTCATTGGACACAGGACGGTTTTATTTTCATTATCTTTTACTAGGTCCATTGTGTGATGCATGCAAAAGATAAATATCTATGCCTTAACGTTTGCAAAAAGAAGATTTTAAGAATTCCGTTTTGTGAAAAAGGGTGTGCTCTGGCAGAGCATCATGCAAAATATTAAAGTTTAGATTTTCTTAATTCTTATGTGAGATAGGTTGTGTCCAAGCAGATTCCAATGGAACCTCGAGGAAATTATTTGAAAAATATTTAGAGAGTGCCAGTATTCGATGGAACATGCCAAATATAAAACGTCTATGTCTTATCGATTGGCAGAGAAGTCTTTTAAAGAGTTTCTTCTTTATTTCTTAGGGGATGACCCCGTTACCACTTACTAAGGTAAAACGAAAGGAAATATCTTTTTTAAATGGCCTTTATAGTATTGAAGCCGTAGTTACGATCGTTAAGTCGTCGACCGACCACGTGAGACTGGTAGTCAACCTCATTAAGATTAATTTTAATGCCACTTTACACAGTATTTCAGTATAATCGCGGCGGCTGGATTACCTAACAGTGGATTCTTGGTATTTCTCACAGCAGTACTACGACTAGATACTTTCCTAGCCTCCAGCTGCTATCCTACTTAGGTTTACGGTTATCCACCCATCGGTGAGAAACAAATGTCGGATAGGATATGTGCCTTCGCCGGGGATCGAACCCATGGCATCCCATTATTGAAGATAAGGAGTCTGATGCGCTACCGACTGCGCTTTGACGGCGGCTTAACATATTTAAGAACAACTGTTTTATACAATACCAATAAAAACCGGAGCGGAAAATCAACTAAAGTACATGTACATTACTAGGCAAATGTCAATAAACATTTACTTCCTTGATAAACTAACAGTAAGAAGGCCCCATTAAATTCAATTTTGGCTATTAGTATTGGCCAAAGAACAAAAACGCACCTTTCAATTGCATATTCATGTACTTGAAAGTCAGCCCGAAAGAATGGTTCGTCCAAACATCAACCACTCGATAACATACAAGAGTATCAAAAACAAATCGTTTGAAGAGATAATGAGAAAACCTCACCAAAAGTGCTCCTTCATTTAGAGGCCTTTGGAATCCTGTATGGCTTCATGGGCCTGAATGTATCGAAATATATATATTGGGAAAAAAAATGTGGGTCTTCTAACTTCTTTGTATCTTTAGTTTATGAGGAGAACAAATCAAATCCTTAAATGTACCTGTGTTTTCACCAGTTAAAGGAGAAAAAATAAATCATATAAAGGGTGACATTAGGATCAATATTGTATGTGTTGGCGATAATACAGCCTTCCTAGGAGAATATTTATACAAGACGGCCATCATGGCCCTAAGTCGCTCGCCTGAGAATGATTTGATCTGATAAGCCATACGTGTCATTCCCGTATTTTTTGCGAATCAAATTTTCACAAACAAGTTTTGAAAAGGGTCACCTAATGAACATTCCAGCAAAGATTGGTCCCGTGGCTTAGGAGGAGAACTCTAGAGAATTATTTCTCAAATGAGATAAGTTCGACCGCCATCCTCCCGCCTTTTTTTCAAAA
Source organism: Fragum fragum (assembly GCA_946902895.1). Taxonomy (NCBI): domain Eukaryota; kingdom Metazoa; phylum Mollusca; class Bivalvia; order Cardiida; family Cardiidae; genus Fragum; species Fragum fragum. The sequence goes on along the minus strand of OX336366.1, from coordinate 41,222,841 downwards.
ATCAAAATTTCATGAAAAACTTTCAAAAAGGGACACCTATGGGACCATCCTCCTTAATTTTGCACAAATCGACCTAGAGTTTTCGGAAGAGAAGCTTATTAAAGAATTATTTAATGATTTCTATAGGTCTAATAAGCCCGGCCTTGTTACACCAACATTTTTTTCGAATCAAAATTTCACAAAAAAGTTTTGAATAAGTCACCTAAGGGACATTCCTGCAAAATATGGTCCAAATTGGCTCATTTGTTAAGAGGAAGAGGGTTTCTAGAGAACTATCTAATGATTTCTCTCAGTCTGATAATACCGGCCCTTCCTCGCCCACAGTCTTTTGGCAAATCAAAATTTCACGATCAAGTTTTGAATAGTGTCACAACCAAGGAACATTCCTGCAAAAATTGCCTCAAATTAGCCCTGTCGTTTAGGAGGAGAAGATATTTATAGGATTGTTTAATGATTTCTCTAAGTCTTATGAGCCTGCCTTGCCGCACCCCCGTTTATCATGAATCAAAGTTTCACTAACAAGTTTTGAAAAGGGTCATCTATGGAACATTCCTGTAAATTTGGTCCGAATCAGAATAATGGTTTAGGGGGTGAAGATTTTAAAAGAAATATTCCACGATTTCTCTAATTCTGATAAGCCAGGCCCTGCCACGCCCATTTTTTTGGCAAATCAAAATTTCATGAACACGTTTTGAAAGGGTATTCAGAGGAATCTTCCTGCCAAATTTGGTCCAAATTGAGTAAGTGGTTTAGAAAGAGAAGATGTTTAAAGAAAATGTTAAAGAAAAATGTCTTAACAGCATATAAACAAATATGCTCCTTCCATAAAAGCAGTTTTTTTTTCATTGGGTCAAATCTCTTCTCCAAGTCTACAACAATCCCACAACTAGAGGCATTTCGGTGCCTGATTCGCTCAAATGGCTTGAATTTTCTTAAGAGATGAAGAGAATATTTTTTGTTTTCATGGAGGTATGAACCGAAAAAACTAATCACACTGTATAAATACACGAAAGGGATACATACATAAGTGTGATTAGGGTTTTCGGTACATACCTCCATGAAAACAAAAGAATATTCTTTTCATTTCCTATAATTTATTAGCATCGAGTGAAAAAGCATTTTTTTTACAAATTTTGATACTATTTGTATGGGACTATTTTGTGTGGAAGCATGCAAAATCGCTTCGTGCTAAAAGTTTTGTTCGTGGAGTTATGAATATTTTTTTCGACCAATCAGAACGTCCGTTTTTGATAGACGTAACTAAAAATTAAATTATTAAACATTTAAGAATTTCAGTTTTCTTAACATAGGATGCAACTCATTATAGAAAGGATTCAATTATATTCCAATATATGGGAATTAGCCCGACCTATTAAAGCCATGTTTTCATTCAATCAAAATACTGTAAAGGGATCTGATTAAGGGTCACCAAAATTTGGTTTAAACCAATCTACTAGTTTCTGAGAAAATGATTTTCAAAAGTTTTACTAAATAAAATTAATTGAATGTAGTCCCATCCATAAAAGCTATGTTTTTCATTTGACCAATTTGTTTTTAAGGAATCCTATAAAGGGTCACTCAAGGATCATTCATTTGAAATTTGTTTGAAATCAATCAACTAGTTAATAAGAAGAAGATTTTCAAAGTTTTCGCTATATACAGAAATTAGCCCCGCCCATTAAAGCCATGTTTTTATCCGATCAAAGTTCTCTGAATGAATCTGATAAAAGGTCACCCAAGGATCATTCCTGTGAATTTTGGTTGACTTTTGTTCAGTACTTTTTGAGGAGAAGGCTTTTAAAATAAGATTTTACGGACGCACACACGGAAAAAGGGACGACGGACACAACGCAATGAACAAAAGCTCGCTGGCTGTCAGCCAGTGAAGCTAAAATAATGTTGAAATCTATATAACAGATTGGAAGGATGTTTAACAGCTTTCAATATATTCCATAATGAGAATTATCACGGTACACAAAAGCCGTTTCGAATCGAATCAATTTTTTCGAAGGAATCTGATAAAGAATTACCCTGTGATATTAGTTTGGAATTCATCAAACAGTTTCTGAGTAGAAGACTTTTAAGATCAGTCACACCCCTCAAAACCGGCAACACCCCTATCAAATGGAAATATTTTTATCGGACCAAAATTCCTTGAAGCAATCTAATCATGGTACCCCAAATCCATTCCTTTGATTATTTGGTTGAAATTCATCCAGGAGCTTATGAATAGTAAAAATGATGACAGAAAGTTGATTTTCGAATTGACGGACGGTCAAAACAAAGTCAGAACAACACCCATGAACTTGACCTGTAGAACTACATGTAAAAGTGGAGATGTAGTCATTTTTCATCCAAAAACCCGAAAAGACCTAAATTTTCGAGCCTGGTCGGATAACGTCTTACATGAGTTGAACCCAATGATCCCTTTTTGTGCGCTGAGGCAAGAATATTTCTGTCTGGTATTGTTTTCATTATCTATATCCAATGTCTTATCGAATGATTTTAAGTGGCTCAATTCGCAACTTTCTATGATCTACAGTCAAGTGCTCAACGCCTATTATGACGGGAAACATATTTTTAAACCGCGTAAATAATATCGGGGATTCCCGTCAGAACTTATAGAGCTATGTCCTTGAACTAGATAACGTTTGAACGTAAAACAGTTTAAGTTTAGACAGCGTACACGTGACGATTTAATACGTTAGTAATTCCTAAATTTAGAACAGGTTCAAGTGATCGCGTTAAAGGGGAACCTCTTATACAAAACTCGGAAACTCAATAAACGCGCGAAAGGAAATAGTTAAGAGATACCACAACTTTAGCGAGGTATAGTTTATTACAAAGCGACAGACTGAAAGCGGTTGCATACGAAATTTTAAAACGTATAGAATGGAAAAAGTAGTACCAGTCAGGATAGAAAACTTTGGGAAAAAAGGAAAAAAAAAACTTGTGAAAAGCGAATTTCACTTTTAAAATCGTATTCAAAGGTGCGACAAAACAGAGAGTTACAAAACTTGTTGTAATAGGTCTGGTATTTTATCAATTTTAAATTCAAGCACATTATAGCGATAGATCGAAGATCGAAGAATCAATCGACCAACCAAATTATTCATTTAGACCGTACATTGATTTTAAGAATATTTGATGTTTGCCAACTTAAACGCCTTAACTACAGCTTTTTCAAGATGTACTTACTTCTTTATTATTGATTAACATTGATGTCTAGAATATTTGATGGTTTGGCGACTTCAATGTCGTAACTACAGCCTATTAAAGTTGTACTAACGACGCTAGGCCGTCAACCAACCACTTTTCTTCTTTGTTACATGTTACCAGTCATATTTTTTTTCTTAAAATAACGCCGTTCAATATTTAAATCGAACTGTCTTTGGAGTCAGTGGGCGTGGCTAGTGATCTGTCCATTATATGCATTAAAAGAGAAAGGGTATTTCCCTTAATCTTTACATACGCTCGAGGCATGCTTCGTTACTAACGTATACGTAGCGTTTACGTTTTGTCATCTCTAAATATAGAACACGTACGCTTGAAATCGATAATTATACCTTACTTCAAGTACGCTATGTAAAGTTCTCATGTACTTATCACTTCTTTGTACATCGGAATCCCCTTAATTGCAGTTCTGATAAAAGCAATTTACTGCCTAGTTTAACTCACATTTTGCACAAAGATTCGATTTAAAGTACAAATAGTTCCTTATAATAGCAACTTCTGGTTAATTGCAACAAAAGCGTTGACAAATTGGTGTTCCAATTAGCAGGATTTCCTGTATTGAATGTGCACAGACTAAGACAAATTACCGATCTTCATCCCAATTGATCAATCTCTGGCGCCGCCCAATTACTCCGATGGCCCCGCCCATGGATTCAGACAGGAAGTTCTGCTTCGATTTAAACGGCGTTATTATGCAAAAATCAGCCACTAACATGTAACAAAAAGAGAAACGGTTGGTTTGCGACCTAAACGTCGTAACTAAAGCTTGAATAAGATTATGAAGTTTAAGTCGCCAAACCAATAAAACAGTTTCAGACAAATAGCGGCCAATGTCGGAGTTCAAGGCTCAAATCCGGACTGAATGAATTATTTGATTGGTCGATTTGTTTCTTGATTGACCATCGCGATCGGTTAATTATCTTTGCCATTGAAGGCCAATATTTCGCTTCAAAATCAAGAAATATATCGCGCAGCCTGATTCTGCTTGGTTACAAAATGATGTTATTTAAAAAAATATATGTTAAATTTTAAGGTCTACAAGGTTTAACCAATTCCCAACTAAGCCCTCCTTTTTACGCCAGTTGAGAAAAAAAGCTTCGGAAAACATTGTGGAAAATGAAGAAATTGCTTGTTATAAGCAATTTCTTCATTATCCACTATGGTTTTTTATCCAAAAAGACAAAATAATTTAAAATTCTATCAGCTTGGAATTGTTATCTGCAGCTTCTTTCAATGTGGACCAATCTAAAATTTTGTTGTATGGGAATCGGTTAAGTTTCAATAAATTTCAACGCTTCAAATGATCACTTCAAGACATACATATTTAAAATGAAAACTTCCCCGTCATCATATATCAGATGACCAAATTATATTAGATAGGGGTGGGGACGGGTGGTGGGGTTCGGGGGCATGTTTAATGCATGTAACAAAAATATAAAACTAACTAACAACAATCTTTCAACTTCACGGAAGTGTAAATAAATCAGAACAATAATAATCACAAAAACGTGCGATTTTATTATGACCCTCTTTAACATGTGAGATAAGCATTTACTTCCGTATAGAGGCTCGCGCTCCAGTTTTTGCGTTCTTTTAATTTCGCACCGCACAAGCCACTAAAAAGGAAAATGTGATGCTTAACTTTTAACTCTTAACCGAACAATAAAATACACGCTTGTTTTAATTGTTTTGAAAACGGCACAGACAACGTCTATGTGGGGAAATGGGAAATTGTTTTAGACAATAATGGATGAGCAATACTATTACTGATATAAAATGACATTCATTGATTGAATCGGGTTTAACTCCACTTTTAACACGCGGCGGCTGGGGCACCTAACAATGGATTCCTGGTATTTCTCACACCAGTACTACCACTACATCCTTTCCTAGCCTCCAGCTGCTATCGCACTTAGGTTAACGATTATCCACCCATTGGTGAGAGACAAATATCGGAAAGGATATGTGCCGCCGCCGGGGAAAAGGACATCTGAACCTGGGTTCAGTGTCGCATCTGGTCAGTCTGAGCATTTTACGCAATCCGATTATATTCATTTTTTTCACAATTCACGAGACTTACATTTGCAGAAAGTGTGTATAATGACATTGATAGGTGTAAATAAGTGTTATAAGATAAATATTACGCAGTATAATGATTCTCTTCTCTTCTAATTGCCCAATCCCTGGCCCCACCCACTTTCTTCGGTGGCCACGCCCACCGACTTCAACAGGAAGTCCCGCTTCGTTTTTAAATGGCGTAATTTTGCCAATTGTATGGCCAGTAGCATGCAACAAAAAAGTAAAATAGTTGTTTTGCGACTTAAACGTCGTACCTACAGCTTGAAAAAGCTGTAGGTACGGCGATTCAGTCGCAAAACAAACATAGATGTTAACAAAAATGGCGGCCAATGTTGGAGTTCAAAACGTTAAACCTCATTCAATCAATCAATCAATCAAACAATCAATCAATCAATCAATCAACCAATCAATCAAAACTCATTTCTGGACTAAATGAATGGTTTTATTGGTCGACTGGTAATTTGATTGACAGTCGCGTTCGGTCAGTCGACAGACAGTCGCTATCAATAAAAACATAACACTGGTGACGGTTATTAAAGTGATGTTAGTTAGGTCTCATGGCTACATGAAATTAAAATGTACTCGACATTATCAATTCGAGAAAAAAATGCGCAACTGTAAAAAAATCGAGCCATAAAATACATGCCTCTGCTCTTGTCCCTTCATTTGGGACATACGAAATCTAATGTTAGAAGAAGTTATCACAGTGTATGGGAACAAGCAAAAGAAAACTTTGTTATAAGTGCGAAAAGTGCCGACCATAGTCAAACTTCATGAATTGTGCCCACTGACCTGTAGCTACATACTTTGGCAGATTTTCGGAATCCAGAATCGTTTTTCTGTCTTACTATATGTGTTTACTTTCGAAAACATGGTATTTAATCCTGCTTGAACTAATCTTTTTTTCAATCAGCATTTCGTGGAGATCTTTACAAGTCCTGCCTTGTGTGACGGGGCACATATAACCCCCCCCCCTCCAAAAAAAAAAGAAATTTAGACAAAAATGGAAATAAATGTTACGTAATATCAGATTCACGATCTATTGAAAGGCGATGAGTCAGATTGTAACGCTTTCAATTTTAAAGAAGCTGCAGACGACTATTTAAAATAGATTAAATTGTTTTCTTCTTTTGGAAAGAAAACATTATGGATAATGAAGAAATTGCTTGACACAATATATTCCAAAGATGTTTTATTGAGGGGCATAAAAAGGAGAGATTTTGTGGAAATGGGTTAAAGATAACAACCTAACAGCTTTATCTTTTGCAGTTGAAAGATTGTTTTCCTAACATTCTAGTTCTAATCAATGTAGTAGTTCTAGTAATAACCCCTTTCGATTCTAAGATATTGTGATGGTTGTCAAATTATTGATATGCCATATTTAGTAAATTTGACTTCTTCGACAAATTATCCATTAAAACTTTTTTGAAGATTCTTCCGCCTGCTTTTAAACAGTTCCCACATAATCCCTCAATTTTACGCCCGTCAACGAAAAAAATCCCATGAAAACATTGTGGAAAATGGAGAAAATGCCGGAATTAACATTCCAACAAGCTCAAATTGCCGTCTGTTGCTTGTTCCAATTTGTACCAGTCTAAATTTTGTTGTGTGGGAATGAGTTGATTGATTGATTGAATGGGGTTTAACGCCACTTTAAACAGTATTCAAGTCATATCGCAGCGGCTAGAGCACCTAACAATGGATTACTGGTATTCCTCACACCAGTACTACCACTACATCCTTTCCTAGCCTCCAGCTGCTACCCCGCTTAGTTTTTTACGATTATCCACCCATTGCTGAGTGACAAATGTCGGCAAGAATATGTGCCGCCGGGGGTCGAATCCAAGACATCCCGTGATTGAAGATTAGGAGGCTGGTGCGCTACCGACTGCGTTATGACGGCAACGGGAATGGGTTGAATGGGTTGAAGGTAAAAGAATCATGAAAGTCTTTTTTCACCGAATTCAGCGGGGTTCTCTTGAAGTTGTTTGCACAACATCAGCCAATATTACTCGTGTTACAAGATATGGTCTTAACTTTTTATTGGACATGTTAGCTGTTTTTTTAACCCGTTACCAGACCACACATTTTAAGACTGGTCTGGATTGAAAGTATTCGAAGATGTGTATCTTTAGTTTGTGGGGAAAAATACTGTCTTTTGGGGTAAAAAATGTGGAAAGCGACAAAAATGTTTGTAAACACCCTCTTCTAATTGGGCGCCAGAAAGAGGTAATCTGTGATAACTGGTTAATATGACGTTTTTTTTTTGTCACTTTAAAATCAAATAATTTTTCAACTTGCAAGAATGAAGCTTAACTCTTTCCTACACAAAACCACTTTTTTAATGAAAAACTAAGATGAAGGCTCAATCCGAAACTTGGTCTAGAGAAGACTCCTTTATCAAATATAACCATGGAAACCAACGCTTTTATTACTTTATAAAACCACCCCTACTGGGGTTCTGCGCCTTGGTCCCGGAGGTATTTTAGCAATTCGAAATAGGCCAATGTACTCATGCTTCATGCAAAATATCAAGGTATACGCCTTCTGGGCGAAGAGAGATAATTTTTATATATATTCCTTTTATTTACACTTTTGTTGTCATGACAACCAGATTTTTTTCAGCGGATTTCATTTCTTTTCGCTATTTCAAAGGGGACCACCCAAGGAACATATCTACCAAATTTGGTTGAAATTGACCCAGTGGTTTGGGGTGAGAAATTGTTGACACACGACGGACGACGCAGGACGCACGACGGACAGAAGGTGATCAAAATACATCACCATGAGCACTTCGTGAATAACTTGTAAAAAGGACGTTTAAGTCAAAATGGTTAACATTAATGTCCGCAAAACCTATTGTTTAAAGTTCACTTCCGTCCTAAAAGAATTATTTGATTGGTCGATTGATTCTTTGATTGATACTTTGATAAGTTAATATGGTGCAGTTGGCCCTTTTCGGAGACACTGACCCTATCTGAAATTCGGTGTTGAACGCGTGAAATAAGAAAAACTTCGTTGAGCATGCAAAATGTTGTATCTAGAGCTTTATTAAACCCGTAGTTACGATATTTTGCCCGCCCATCGAAGAAAAATAGATCATGAGGTTAAGGTGTTCAAACCGCAGATTTAATCATTTATTTGAAAGCTAAAACCGCAAAGTAGTCACATGAGCTCCGGGGGCCAATGATTTATGTATAGAGTATACCTAATTTTCATGAAACAAAACCTTTGTCCTCATACGCCATTTCTTGCAGCAAACGGATGGCTAAATTTGATTGTATGTGCATATTGAAAAGAACACGAGTGATAAGCCGATGATTTTACTAGTTGATCTTCCTCCTGGCTTTCATTTATTACCTCGCCATAATTCGAAAATGCATGTCAACCCATTCCCACCCAATGACGCGTAAATTTCTTCATTTCCACAATGTTTTCTCCCTACGTAGTTGAAAAAAATAATACGATTTCATAGAATTTAAATTGTCGTCTGAACTTGGACCAGTCTAAAAAGTGTTGTCTGGTAATGGGTTAATGCATTTATACGCTCATTTTGTACGAGTATAGTTTAGGTTTCGGTTTGCTTGTACCAATTATTACTGTACCAATAGCGAAGTAGCGAAGGGTTTTACAAGGTTCTGACTCAGTTTGTAAGTTGATAGTAAATCTATCGATAATAAAACACCTTATTGCAACTTAACAAGTAAATGTGAGCTAATATAAGAATGGGCTCCGATAAAACAAACATTTGAAAAAGACGATTGGCTCAAGCAGAGGCCAGCCAGAGGTCACATTAAGACCATCATATGAGCCTGTGCGTGACATTTCCAACCATTTCGCATGTGCGTGACTCGTACACATAGAGCACCCTTGACAGCCATTCGGGGCAATTAGAATATTCACTGATTGTTTACAGAATCTTTGGGTCAGTATCTATCTACAGAGCGCAGAGTGAAGACTCTGATCAGGCTGTGCGGATGCACAGGCTGATCTGAGTTTTTACTTGGCGCACATGTGTAATGGTTGGAAATGTCACTCATGCGCTCATATAGTATTTTAGGTAGAACAGTCATATATTCAGGAAATAGTCAAAGAGCAAAAAAGGTTCGATCCTGGTCAGACTGCGGGGACTGCGTTGTCTGACCAGAGTCGATACGTATCGTTTCACACTTCACAGAAGGTCCTGATGTTTCCTATGTGTCTGCCTATACAGTGTATATTTTATCAAGTTAAATATATCTGTAAGTTTCAAATGCGCATTTCATAAAAAATTAGTTTTGTATCTGTTTGAAATGAAGGTTCTCGTCAAAGATTAAAAACAACAACAGACAAGCATGCAGAACGGAAATCGTGTTATTAGAAAATACCCCCCCTTACACACACACAAAATTTTTAGATACTAGTAAATCGCCAATAAAACATCTTAGTTACTAAAACTATAGTTGCATGACGATCATAATCTTAACCCTTGTCACACTGATCCGAAATATTCAAGCTTTAGCAGTTGATGTAAAGACTAAGATCACTCTGCACATATGTGCAGTCTGATATTGTTCTACAATTAAAGTTAAAGAAACCGTCACCTACAATCAGGACCCTTTCAGTACTTTCAGCTTTTTGATTTTAATGTTTTTCTGAACAAGCATCTTACTCAACATAACAAGGGTTTATCGAGTTGCTACCGAGTTAAGTAGCCACAATATGAATCAAATCAAGAAAGAAAAGTGTTTGAAAACATTAAACAGGCCTACTAACCCAGTTTCAAGGACAAATACAAGTGAGATTTAACTTTTGTAAACGCGGCCTATATTCTTTATGTAAATTAATATTGAACGGGACAATAGTATTAACTAATGTTGTGGTAAAGGGATAACATGTAACTGCATGCCGTGCCCGGGTCATGCTCATAATCTGTTATGACTGTTTTATCCCATAACAGTGGTAACTTTATTCGTTGGTTGATGTCTTGTTGAAAAATTCAGTCATTTTACTCAATATTAAGACATCGTTGAAAAAGCAAAGACATTTTTCTTTGTTAAACATATTTTTTGTCTAGCCTTTCCGATACACAACAACCCATACCCCTACCAGCACTTTGTTACTCAAGTTTGATCTGTTTTACCCATCTAGATGCGCTTGAGCGCCTGTATCGCTCCACAGACTTGATTGTACTGATTAAGCAAATGATATTTTCTCGAATTCAACATAAACCGAATCATATTCATCATGTGTGACAAGTGACACTTGTCAATGAAATCTTTTAATATTTCAAACTTTTCATTGTTTTACAAAATTCTTTACTAAGTCAGATGAAATATATATCGACAAATTAACTGTATATCATGTATGATCATAAGCCGCGACAATGTGAGCCATGTTTTCAACATATCAAAATTAATTGATGAAAATGAAAAAAGAGTCACCAGAAGATCATTCTAGTGAAATACGGTTGAAATCCATCTGTACGTTTTTGATAAAAAGATTTTCAAAGCTTTCACCATGTATGGAAATTAACCCCGTTAATTCAATCCATGCTTTCCATCCGATCATAACTCTTTGAAGGAATCTGATTATGGGTCATCTGAGAATCATTCCTGTAAAATTTGGTTGAAATCAATCACTGGTATCCGAGAAGATTTTTAAAGGATTCACCATACATGGAATTTAGCCCCGCCCATTGAAGCCTTATTTTCATCCGACAAAATAATTTGAAGGAATCTGATAAAGGGTCACACAAGGATCATTCCTGTAAAATCCATCACCTGGTTTATGAGGAAAAGATTTTTAAAGCTTTAACCTATATGAAAATTAGACCCGCCCTTTTAAGCTATGTTTGTTTGTTTGAATGGGGTTTTACGCCGCTTTTAACAATATTTCAGTCATATCGCGGCGGCTGGAGCACCTAACAATGGATTCCTGGTATTTCTCACACCAGTACTACCATTACATCCTTTCCTAGCCTCCAGCTGCTATCCAACATAGGTCTACGATTATCGACCCAGTGGTGAGAGACAAATAGTCGGAAAGGATGAGTGCCGCCGTCGGGAATCGAACCCGGGACCTCAAGATTGACAGTCCGACGCGCTACCAACTGCACTATGACGGCGGCTTTAAGCTATGTTTATCACCCGATCAAAATTCTTTAAAGAAAACTAATGAAGGGTCACCCAACGATCATTTCCGTAAAATTTGGTTGAAATTAAGCCATTTGTTTCTGAGAAGTAGATTTTTAAAGCTTTCACCATATTGAAATTGGCCACGTCGATAAAAACCATGTTTATCATCTGATCAAAATTATTCGAGGGAATCTGATAACGGGTCACCCAAGGATCAGTCCTGTAAAATTTGGTTGGAATCCATCACCCGATTTTTGAGGAGAAGACTTATAAAGCTTTCACCATATATTGAAATTGGCTCCGCCCATTAAAGTCAGTTTTATCATCTGATCAAAATTCTTTGAAGGAATCTGATAGAGGGTCACCCAAGGATCATTTCTGCGAAATTTGACTGAACTCTGTTCAGTGCATTCCAGGGAGAATATTTTTAAAGTAAAAGTTTACGGACTGACGCACGGGCGAACGCACGACGGAAACAACGCCATGGCAATGGCTCGCTAGCTTTCAGCCAGTGGAGCAAAAAACAATATGGCACCTCTATGGGACATGGATAATATGTGTATAGAGTTTCAGGGTCCTGGGTCAAATTTCTTATAAGTTAGAGCACGGAAACGGGTTTCAATGTGAACTTGGCATTTGACCAACTTGACCCAAAATCAATATGACACTTTCTTTGATCATTGGAAACGGTTGTATGCAGTTTCGGGTTTGTAGGTCTATTGGTTCCTGAGTTAGAGCACGAAAAAGAAAAGGAAACGAAAAAGTCTACGGTCGGACGGACAACCAAACCTCTTGCAACACATAACGCTTTACCCTTTCCACATATTACCGCTTTTCGACGTTTGCTCCTCAGACTCGCACACACACAAGAAAAAAAAGCTTTAGACAATATTGTGGACAATCAAGAAATTGATTGCTTCAAGCAACTTCTTCTTTACCCTCATTGTCTTTTGACCCCGAAAGACAAAAAAAAGTTTGAGATACAGACAACTTCAAATTTGTGAAATGACTGTAAGGTTCGGTTAGCTAGTTCTACAATCTGGTCATAAATATACATCTAAAATAAAGTGTGGTCCTGTAAACATTTGACGAAATCTACAACGGGCACAGAATATAAACTAACAACTATGCAGGGATATAGCCTTACGTACAAACAATTAATTTGTTTATTTCAGAAAAGAAGAAGTGGTATAAAAGTTCAATCCGTCATTTCTGATAAGACGTCTAAGTGACACCTGCATTTACTAATGCGCAATATCTTATCTATTCTTTTGTATGACTTGCATAGCAACGTCTGCACTGCGCATCTAATTCTAGATTTGGCTTTGTGGGTTTAGTTTCATAAACGACAATGGTCTAGATCTAGAATTTGAATAGGAGGGGATAAGGACATTGAATACTGGTATGACCCCCATATTGTGGGTACTCTTTAGAGTCTTCTAGACGGGTTGATTTTATGATTAACCATAATAGATTACTTTTTGATATCAGCGACGAAAAACAAACCTGAAATGCTTGAGCGCCTGTATCGCTCAACTAGTCTGAATTTACTGATTAACAAATTGAAAAGCAAACAAGAGGCTAATTAACCCAAAAGTATTTAATTGATTCGATGTCTACAGAACCAATCAAAGCGCTAGTGACCTTATTCGGCCAAGACTCACCAATTATCAAAATCCTGTAAAAGAAATCAGAAACAACAACAAAAGACATTCTTACAAAGTTTAAGGATTTTTGTGCCTAATAAGTCATATACACATTGCAAGGAAGAATTTTATGATACTTCGATTAATGGACAAGATATTGAACTAGAGCCGAATATCAAACCCTGGCTAAGATATGGAGACACACATATTGACCTAATATGAAGACATTGAGCCAAATATATGGTCTCTAGAAAACACCAAGGATTTCTTGTGACCTAGTTTTTATCCCATGTGACCAATTATCTATTTTTGCCAAGATTTAAAAGATATAATCAGTCTAAACAAGAATAAAGAAATTTGAACCAAAAATATGGTATCTTGAGGGCACACAATCTGTAAGATTGACACTGTGACCTAGTTTTTGACCCCGTGTAACCTAATATCGAACATGATCTACATTTAATAGAGGCAACTATTCTGATAAAATGTCATCATATGGGGCTTCTAGAATGCATTAAAGGTTTTTCTAAGATTTGACCTAGTGACCTCGATTTTTTCACCCAATGTGACCAAGTATTAAACTATAGCTGTATTTTATGGAGACAAATTCTTTGACCAAATATCAAAGCATTTGGGAAAAACGTGTCAGCTAGCGTGCGTATAAGGCTTTGTCTAAAGCCGAGGGTTTTTTTTTTTTTTTAAGACAAAGAGTCTTAATAAATATAAAGAAAAACGAACAAAATGTGTGACATTTCATTGTACACCACGGTTTTCTAAATTGAATTAGTTACCTAGTTGCTGACCAAATATAGAACTTGATTGAGCAGACACAATTATTCTGATCAAATACCAAGACATTTGAGGAAAAAAGTGGTCCCTGGCGTGCGCATAAGGCTTTGTACAAAGCATTTTTTTTATTGAAACCAATAGTCTGAACAGGTATAAAGAAAAACGAACCAAATGTGGGACATCTACTTAGCACATTAGCCCTAGTTTTTGTCGTCTAGAATTATCAGTTAGAGCTTTCTGTTGGTGTGTGCCAGACGACAATATTTAAGACTGGTCCAACTTGAAAGGAGTTGCCCGATTAGCTCAGTTGGTAGAGCACTTGACTTCAAACCTCAAGATCACGGGTTCGAGCCCTGGGCTGACCATATCAACTAACTAACTAATTGTCTTTCGGATGAGACGTTAAACCGAGGCCCCGTGTGACGATGCTATCCATCGAGCACGTTAAAGAACCAGGCGGGGCTCTCAGTAGTTTCGTCCTGTATCCTTGCACTATCCCCCGTAACAACTAACCGTCTTCTGGGGGCGTCGCTCATATGGGCATGTGCTACGGTAGCGACGATAAATAAATGGAAATACACACAAAGGAGTTGCAGTCGATCTGGGTAGAGAACATTGTGTTAAATGAAAAAAATGCTTGTTACAAGCAATTTCTTCATTTTACACAATGTTTTCCCAATTTGTCGTCATTGGGGCGTCCAAAAGCGATGTTTTGTGGGAAAGGGTTAAAATGATGTACACCAATTCCCAAAAATAAATTAGTAACTCCAACAATAGGGAAACAACCTACTTTTTGTCTAGAATATTGAAATTAATTTTTTCAAACGACCTGCAGATAAGAAAAGACCCTGTATGACATCTATTTGGTACTTGGCCAAGTTTTGCGGACTAACACCGACATGATCTGTCAAAATAATATAAAACCGCAAGATTTACCATATTCCCTCATATAAAAAAAGAATGTTGTTTATTATACTGGGTGTCAACGCACTTAGAAGACATTCTCGTTAAAAAAACGATACCTTTCTGGCGATAGACCACCATCTTGCAAGTACCAGAAGTATCGATTATAGTCGTTTTTCTGGATCTTGCAGGCTAACAAAGTTTCTTTTCTTTAACCCATTCCCACACAATAACGCTTTTAAACGCCCCCCTCCAATATAAAACCTTTGTAAAACATTGTGGACAATGAAGAAACTGCTTGTTACAAGCAGTTTCTTCATTGTCCACAGTGTTTTCTACCCCAAAAGACAAAGATTTTAATAATTTTATCAACCGAAAATTGTCGTCTACAGCTTCTTTTAATTTGGACTCGTCTAAAGTTTTATCATTTGGGAATGGGTTAATCTATTAGATTTATTGCATATGTATGAAGAAGATAATTGTTTTGCACACAAAGTAGATCCATAATTCTTCACTCAATACTAGTAAAACATTGGTTTTGATTTGCTCAGTGACATTAAATACAAAAATTGGAGAAAATGATTTTGTTGTTGTTGTTTTTGTTTTCATTGGGGTATGAACCTAAAAACTTAATCACACTCATGTATGAATCCGCGTAGCGTATTCATATAGTGTGAACAATTTTTAGGCTCATATCTCAATCGCAGATCCATACATTGGTGTGATACGTTTTGGGTTCATACCTCAATCACAGATCCGTACAGTGTGTGATACGTTTTGGGTTCATACCTCAATCGCAGATCCGTACATTGGTGTGATACGATTTGGGTTCATACCTCAATCACAGATCCGTACATTGGTGTGATACGTTTTGGGTTCATACCTCAATCACAGATCCGTACATTGGTGTGATACGTTTTGGGTTCATACCTCAATCACAGATCCGTACATTGGTGTGATACGTTTTGGGTTCATACCTCAATCACAGATCCGTACATTGGTGTGATACGTTTTGGGTTCATACCTCAATCACAGATCCGTACATTGGTGTGATACGTTTTGGGTTCATACCTCAATCACAGATCCGTACATTGGTGTGATACGTTTTGGGTTCATACCTCAATCACAGATCCGTACATTGGCGTGATACGTTTTGGGTTCATACCTCAATCACAGATCCGTACATTGGTGTGATACGTTTTGGGTTCATACCTCAATCACAGATCCGTACATTGGTGTGAAACGTTTTTGGTTCATACCTCAATCGCAGAGCCGTACATTGGCGTGATACGTTTTGGGTTCATATCTCAATAAAGGACAGTGAGTATGTTCGTGTTATTTCCAGTAATCTAATATGGGTGCTAGGTAAGAAATCAGATCCGCATGTGCATCTGTACAGTCTGATCAGAGTCATCACTGCGTTCTATAAATAACTACTGATTGAACAGTCTATTTGCATGATGTGGATGATCAGACTACAGTAGGTCGCACTTATGAAATTGCACTCTCTTTCACTCCGGATGAGAGTAACGAACGACAACTCTGATTAGAGATTGGTGAAATTGTCAGAAATGTCACCAAAGGATCAAATATCCTGCCTATAAAAGTTACTTTTTAAGTTTAAATAGCAGTGATCT
This sequence comes from Fragum fragum, assembly GCA_946902895.1. Taxonomy (NCBI): domain Eukaryota; kingdom Metazoa; phylum Mollusca; class Bivalvia; order Cardiida; family Cardiidae; genus Fragum; species Fragum fragum. The sequence goes on along the minus strand of OX336366.1, from coordinate 41,206,437 downwards.
AATTATTTCGTTTTCACCTTCTCTACAATATTTACGTGGATTCCCAACGATTTTCATCAGTGGGCGATCAAACGTTTAAAATATACACGTTATCTCCGAAAAGCTATAGTAATTTCACGGCAAAATGGCCGTAATGCATCAAAGAATTTGAAAACGAGGAATTCTGATGCCAAAAGTGGCATCATTCTGTGTTTTGCCCGCTGCATCATCTAACCCCGTACAACAACCAGCCCCGGTCTCCCCTACTCAACTTTAAAAAATGCTCCAGTTACAATATTTTTGTTCGCAAATCGACGCTATGATGTATCTAGGCTATAAGAGTTGACAATTTGACACCACAGAAAAAAGATCAATTTTGTCACATGAAATGTGTTGACCTGGACTGAAATCAAGGACATCGGTATGAATCATCACTTAGGTCCCGGTCATCGAAATCAAAAACGTGTCAAGTTTAGAGTTACACTCGAAAACATCGTAACCGGAGTTACGTCCTTTTAGATGTAGTTAAGGATTTTTCTGTAGTTTCTCATGAAGAAATTGATAGAAACAGAAAAAATATAAAAAAACAATGTATCTATAGCTATATGCAAAATCATCGTTAGTGTCTATACATTGTAAAGATACTAACGATGTTTTTGCACTTAGCTATAGATACATTGAAGAAATCGAGTCAGTCGCTGAAGAAAGTGGTCGCGTCATAACATCTTTGATCCGCAATATATTTATGGAGAGGATTAACGCCATAAGCGACATAAACCATAAAAACTAGAACTCATGTGCTTTAATTAGGCCAATTCTTTAAGATATTCTCACCTTTAGTATACTATAAAAATCAGTACCGACAATATAGTCTTTTTAAACAAATAAAGGAATACAACGCAAGCCTAGCTTAGTGCTTCTGAAGAGGGCCTTTAATAAAAATAATAGAGGTTAATAGAGGTTGCCACTTAACTTGGCTCATATAAAATGTATGTACAGCCTAATCACCAAGTCATGTTGGCATTAGACGCATAAATATTAACGCGGAAGAGATCTGACATACAAACAAATAGAAATTGTAATGTCACTGCAATCCGACCTTCACATCTACACAAAGCCATTGAGGGCTTCGTGGTGTTCGGTTTAAGAATTCTATCAAGAGCACCCAGTGCGTTTGCCAAATCATTTGCAAGGGTCCGTTTTATTTAAATGCGGACAATCATATTTAGTTATTTCCTATTGGCTAACATTTTAACCCATTACCAAGCGGCAGAATTTTAGACTGGTCCCAATTGAAAGAAGACAAAGAAGATAGTTTAAAGTTGCTTTTTTTCGGTCATTTTTTGGGTAGAAGACATTGTTGTTAGTGAAGAAATCGATTGTTCCAAACATTTTATTCATTTTCCCCAATGCTTTCAACAGCTTTGTTTCTTGAGGGTCGAAAAAAAAGCGGGATTTTACGGGAGTTGGTTAATTGGTCTTTCAACGAGTTTTGCGTTTTATAATGAATTGATTATGATGCAAAGGGTTCAATTTAATGCAAAGTGAAATTGAAAAAAAGAGAAGACACACACACACAAAAATAAACAAAATAGATAAAGATACCACTATCTATTTACCTGTATCAAGGCGACTGTCTGTCTTTGTGTACGTTCAGGTAAACTGTCACCTGGAAGGTGAAAAAACAGGGCGTTACACCTTACGAAAGGTTGTGAAATCTGACGATTTTATAGTAAAACCAAAATTTTACTACGTTTATTGTGAAACCGGTTTTTCATCCTTTACACTGTTAAACAGAAAAGTGGTTCGAAGAAAATATATTCTGATTTACAAAATTAGGAACTTAAGCCATTGTTCCTCTGGTTCCGGAATATTCCTACATCGACAGGTATAACTTAACACATCAGGTTTTATTCAGCCGCTAACAGCCTTGGAGTAAAAAACAAAGGTCGGACTCCTGAACCTGCAGGCTTATCCTTACCTGATTATTTCGGGTTAATTTGTGCCAAATAATTTAGGGAGATCATTTAGGAACACATTTACTCATTACCCCTTAATCCCGCTTTCTAACGCGATGAAGGGATACATCTTTGGAAAACATAGTGAGAAAAGGAGAAATTGCTTGTAACAAGGAATTTCCCCTTTCTCACAGTGTTTTCTACCAAATATTTCTTTTTTCAATTCAAACGCATTCAAATTGCAATTTGAAACTTCTTTTAATCAAGACCAGTCTAAAATTGTGTCGTCTGGTAACGACTAGATGTAATCGCCGAAGAGTAAACGTTATTTTCCAGCAGATCATTTCACCCACTTGATCATACCTATCTACGTTATATTTGACACGCGCCAAAAGTTTGGGAAAATTTTGTAGCGCGCATGCGTCAAGGGGAACTTTAAATGCGTAAATGAGTACTATATGACCTTATAAGGCTATCTAAAGACTTATCGTCTATGATATATTTGAGGTAGATCGGGTGATTGTTTATTAGATCGAACGGGGTTTTAAATCTTCTTAAATAAACTGCGCAATAAAGTCCTTTGTGTTAATTTTACTTTAAATTTACATATCTAGTCGACGCTACTGAAGTGGGCGGAGAGTAGCGCGGTTAAATGAACGAATAAGGAGGCTGCATTTGTATATCGGATCTCCTCTAAAATACAACCGGGTTTCCTAATCGAGAATGAACCCAATTTTTATTGAGGATGAATCCTATTTACACCCCGAAAAAAAGGCTTTGGAAAACATTGTGGAAAATGAAGAAATATCTTCGTTATCCATAATATTGTATTTGCCCAGGACAATGATCTCTAGAATTTCATTAACTTAACATTGCAATCTTCAACTCGACCTAATCTTACGACACGGAGAGAAGCGTAGATGGGACAGGTTCACCGGTCTATCTACATAGTCTGGGATTCTATCGTCTAATAATGAATTTAACTTGGTAGTGTAAGTTAATGACTAGACTATGTTAGACCGGTGCCGCCGTCGACTTTAACAAAGCCGACAGGTAGGCAGGTAGATCCCAAACAACTGTATCATGAGATTGGTTGTTGGGCATTTATTGACGTATACCCTAATTGGAATCTGATTGGCTGTATTTCAGGAACATTGCAAACATCGTGATACAATGATACTGATCAGCGTCTTGTCTATGCTCACTGTTTTGTAGTGCCATATGAATTAACTTTATTCAGATTGTAGAGCATGCTATTAAACTCCTGGGTTACTTTAACCTCGTTTATCTACCATGATAACCTTTGACAAAGAAGATTACTAAACAAAACCATGCTTTGCTAGCTTTCAGTAGTTGATCTTCTTATTTTCTGTCACCAAATCGCTTCGGAACATCTGATTCGTAGTAATTATTTATTTATGCTTTATAATGTTACAACAGCAAAAAATATATATCAATAGTAGCATATCGAAAAGAAATCGTTAAATCAATCTTAAAAACAAGCATTCAGTTTATTCTGTAGACAATTTCCAATAAAATTAAACATGCTTTTAACTTTGACCTCAAGGTGCACCGCTCACGGCCACTTGACGTTCCTATGGAAATAAGAACTGGAGTGTTGCTCATATCTTCATTTAATTATGTCCCCCAACCCAAATGATGAGTGAATGGCATCATTATCGAAAAGACGACAACCTAAAAATGATATCGAAAATTAAATGTTTGGTAGAGTTTCTAGAATTGGACCTAGTGATCTAGTTTTGACCCCACAAAACCCAACATCAAACTTAAACTAGATTTTATGCAGACAAACATTCTGACCAAAATATCAATTCAATTGAGACAAAAATGTGGCCTCACATGACCCAAATTTGAACTTGTCTGAGATAACATGGAAACAAACATCTTAACTAAATTTCATTTGATTTGAGGCAAAAATATGATCACAAGGTATTTCTAATATTCGACCTATTGACATAGTTTTTGACCCCATATAAACCAATATCAAACTTGTCCGAGGTTTCATGGAGACAAACATTCTGACCAAGTTTCAAGACATTTGAGCATAAGTTGCGGCCTCTATAGAGTGCACACAAGATGTTGACACACGACGGACGATGGACGATGGACGCCGGACATAGCTAGATCTTTGTGGTAAGGTGAGATAAAATGCGCACGTTGAAAGAAAAATTAACAATTTCCAAGTTCCATATATTTACTTCATTATGATGTTTGATATAAAAAGTGGAAAGTGAAGAAAATCATATTGCTTTATAGAGATGAATAACTCATAGTTTTCGGCTTATTTTAATGATTGAAAAATCAACAATTTAACCTGAAAACAAGATCTCAATGGTCTAATCGTCATTTTTTTTGTCGCTAAGGTTGTACTATGAATACAATTTAGCCAAGAACATTTCTCCTGTGGTTAAATGCGATACATTATAGTTATTTTTTTCACCGAGTGACAACTATAAGATCTTTTTTGAAAAAAAAGCACAAACAACAACAACAAAGCAACCGACGCAATATATGTCTAGTGGAAGCATTCGGTAATTAATACTTTGCGGTAAGTATACTCTAGCGTACCCTGTAAGCTTCGGCTCACTATTTCATTTAGATAGATATTTATTTAGATATATAAAATAATCATTTGCCTAAGTTGAGGTATAATACCTGTGTGCGACCAACATGTCGTATCTGCAGCCATATTTTGAGTATGTACTAGAGCACACGTAGGATGGTTGGAAATATTCCGCACAGGCTCATATATGAGCGCGTGCGTGACATTTTCAACCATTACGCATGTGCGCAAAGTAAAGACTCGGATCAGTCTGTGCATCCGCACAGTCTGATCAGAGTCTTCACTCTGCGCTCTATAGAAAGATACTGACCCGAAGCTTCTTTAAACAATCAGTGAAAGTTTTAATTGCCCTGAATGGCTGTCCAGGTTGCTCAATGTGTGCGAGTCACGCACATGCGAAATTGTTGGAAATGTCACGCACCGGCTCATATAGTACCCTCAATGGCTTCCATTTATGGAACACATCTTTACATTATCATGATTTTATTCATTTATTTATTTCAAGTTTGTAGCTAAGTCCGGATTTCAAATTTATCACGCAAAAATATGTTAATGAATAATCAAAATTGTGCCTTTGATTGTTACTGTTAACGTGTCTCATTATCTACGGTAAACGACTTAACGTCAGAAAAACATTACCTATATTACTACGCGATTGCATACGACGTTTTAATTGACCAATCGCTGGCCCCGCTTACTGACTCTGTAGGCCCCGCCCATTAACTCAGGCTGGAATTTCCGCTTCTATTGCTATCGGCGTTATTTTACAAACAAGATGTGTTTGCGAAACACCATACCCCCGAAACAGGAATTCTTTGGAACGGGTGATTTTTATTGGTTTTTTTTTTCTTTGTTTTAGGGAAAAGGGTTAAAATTTTGACCTTGACCTTGATGAAATGACCTTCCCAAGTTGCGCCTTGTTCAGACATATCTACATACCAAATATTAGCATTGTAACTTAATTAGGGATGAAGTTATAGGAAAATGTTTAGTTGGCAGGTTAAGTTTTTGAATAACGTTTTAGAGAAAAGGGTTAAAATTATGACCTTGACCTTGATGAAATGACCTTCCCAAGTTAGCCTTGTTGAGACCTATCTACATACCAAATATTAGCATTGTAACTTAATCAGGGCTGAAGTTATAGGAAAATGTTTAGTTGGCAGGTTAAGATTTGCAGACAGACAGACGGACAGACAGACGGACACCGGTAAAACAATATGCCCCCGATCTATCGATGCGGGGGCATAAAATATGACCAGTAGCATGAATCAAAAAAGTAAAATGGTTGGTTGGCGACTTAAACGTCGTAGCTACAGCTTGCATAAGCTTTAGCTACGACGTTTAAGTCGCCAAACCAACAAAAAAGGTAACCTAAAATGGCGGTCGATGTTGGAGTTGAAAGCTCAGGTCCGGCCTGAATAAATGATTTGTTTGGTCAGTTGATTCCTTTAAATGACAGCCGCGATTGGTCAATGGCCACCTTGCTTTCTCGATTCTTTGAAAGGAGTCTGGACAATAATTGTAACAAATAAAATTTGCAAAATTAATCCCCATTTTATTCTGGAGTCATTCCCTGAATATTTATCTTCTTATTATTGGTTCAAAATAAACGCAAATTAATCAATAACCGGATCATCGCTCGAATGTTTCCGTTACATGATCTGGTATACTTTTCAATTACGATTCGGTACCCTCGGCGAATGTTTGCCATTATAGCCGAAAGCCAATGTAGTCCGTCGAGTAAAATGCGCCAGAGAACCAATGGGTCATTGTAAGACTTCAAGACTGCCTAAATGGAAACAGGAGATTGACAATTCTGATTTCCTTTTTTATGATGAAAAATACCATGGTTTGGCATTACATGAAGTAATTATGTTGTCGGCAACCACTTTAAGTTTGGATCACTTTAACATGCTGTGGTCTGGTAATGGGTAAAACTAATTCAGAAACAACAGCTTAGAGAGAATGTAATGTAAGTCGAAAATATAGAATACAATACTTCTTTAACAGTATTCCTGAACTAATTATTTTTCAACTGTCTTGAAAATTAATGATTCTGTGGAAATTCCAAATACAGCAGATTTTTGGTTTTCCCCTAAATCTCCGGTCACAGTTCAATAAACGAAGTAAAACAACTGTTTATTAATCAGTATATTTACCGTTGTCAGGTGAAAATCCATATAGACATTGCGACAGGTTGTAAAAGTGTATTTTTATTTCTTACGAAATCTGACCCAAAGGCTGTATAGTAGATCTCCATATAAGCATAAATAATGAAAGGAAACTGATACCCATAAGTCGACGACGATAACGGGAGACATAGAAGAGCTAGTTGTATCTCAGCTCACATAATCCAGGTCTGAAAGCTGATGTGTTTATCAGCTAGCAAGCGCAGTACGCTTTGCTAGCTCAAGTTAACTGATAGAATTTTATAAGTCTCAACGGGTCAAGAGTCCACACTGCCACTGGTGCATGGCTGTAGATTGTGAGCACATTAATTTCAAGATCATCAAATAGTTTTTGGTTCGCAGCAACAAGGTCAAGGGTAGAAATGGAACGTATTTAATCTAGGTAACTTTTCCGTTATTTCGCCGATATCTAATAAAGAAGAATTCAGTATTATGTTTATGGCGTTGATCAGACATGTTAACTGAGTCATGAACTCATTAATCAATTTTGGGCGATTCATTAAATCTAGAGTATTTCACGCACACACAGAGACATTTTGTTTACTCTGCATTAGCATGGTAAAACTTTGGAAAGAGAAACTTACTGAAACAAAGTCAAGTTTGATATCCCATAGCAAGAGTCCGATGTACGCTTATTGTTTTGAACATGTTCATGAACTTTACGGACATTGGATCAAAATTCGCCAATGTTGTTATTTCAGTGTTTTGTTTTTTATTCTTTGTGCGTAAGAGACGTGCTATACATGTGCAGGTTCAAGTGGGTGCTCAAAGATCAAATCTACTGATAATGACAGGTGAACCCGGTTTCTCAAGACGAACATGTTCTTTGGGATCAAATAATCATAAATAATCATAATTAACTTAAAATGTATTAACTGCATGTGCAATTTCGAAAGTTTAATAAACATTTATCATTTCTTTATTGTAATTCTACCGTCATGGCCTGCCGAAGACATATCAAATGTAATGAAACATCACATGTTTATTTCATTTAACAGTTCGCCGATTGCATTTTTCCCCTTTTTGGTTTGAACTCGTATCACGAAGCATCGAGCACCACCATCTCAGTCCTATAGCACTCACTTAAGTTACTGTCCACAGCCGGTTATTCAAAGCTTTTAGCGAGTGATTCAGCTTTTACACAATATAACTCAATGATGATAAGTTATCATTGAGCTGTCGTGTGAAATAAAAATTAAAAATGTGCAAAAAGAGGAGTATCGTCGTTTTAAGAATTAATATTGACAGTTACCTTATTTAGATTTTCAATGCAACAAGTTCGACCTCGTCAAATACTTTTTTTAATTCATCAAAACTGTGGATTATAGTGTGCCCAGACAAGATCCTGTCCGTTATTATGAAATGACTGAAATCTAATTAAATGTATCTTTATCACTGACTGGTCGATCATTGTCATTTGTGAGAATAGGGGAGCCAATTAACGTGATGAATCTGACTTTACACGAGTACCGTACCTTTGCTATCTAGTTTCAGCTTAACCATTTTGAACTCGTCCTAAATTTGATGAAGAAAATATTCTCGCCAAGCTTTACGTACATGTACTTTTTATGCAAATTTGCATCTATGATTTCATTACGTCATAAAATCAATCAGACATTGAAGAACTAATTACGTTCTCAAAACTCAGCTTTATAAGAAATTTAAGATAAAATTGCCGCATGTTTGATTTCGTTAATACCTTTATTGAAAGCCAAGTGGCCCACTGGTTTACCAGGTTCAGAGAAAACTGAAAAAAGTGTCGTTTTTTATAACAAAAAGCCTGCCAAATCATGACATATCTGATGTTTTATCGTAAATTGGCACCGGAAATATCAAACCACAAATTGATGATAGACATATATTCGTATCCGTTTTATGAGGGATCGGCTGTTTGCTGATTTTGCATCCTCACCGGAAATGCAGTGGATGTAGGATGGTAAGTAAACTAACTTCAATCAAAATTTAGAATTTTTGACTGGTCCAATTTGAAAGAGGTTCCAAATATCAATGAAAATTGGATGCAGTTAGAAATCAAACCATCCTAAGTGGTAGAAAATGTTGTGGGAAAAGAAGAAATTGCTTGTTAAAAGCAATTTCTTCTTTTTCCACAATGTTTTCTCAAGTATAAAATCACAGCGACGGAAAATCACGGGTTTGTACAAGAAGGGGTTAAAGACCCGCCACATCCGTGAAAATGGGAACTCAGATAATTAACTGACAAGGACATGGAATACGGCAGAGGTCAACTGACGGATACCAGATGTCAATCAAAATTGAGAAATCAATCAATCAAATAATTCATTTAGACATGAAGTGAATTTTGAACTCTGAGAATTATGTTAAGCACTTTTGTTGGATTGACTATTTGCAAGTGGCAACTTATTACGGCGCTTATGTCGCCAACAAACCATTGTACTCTTTGAACTTATTAATCTTTTTAAGAAATATGACTGTTTAATATGCAAATTGATCGTCTTGTCGGAGGTCATTGGATATGGCCAGCGATCCATGACTTGGTGTTGGCATTAAAAAGCTACGAATAAGGCATAGCACCCTTTCTCCTTTCAGAAAAAAACTTGAAGGATTCAATATGGGAAAAGCAAGGTTAGTTTTTAATTAGTCTCGCAGAGTCGTTGCTAAAGCCCGCTTAGTATTAGTATACAACAATTAACCAATCGCGAGTGACAATCATGGAATCAATCAACCAATCAAATAATTCATTAAGGCCGGAAGTAAACACTGAACTCTTACATTTGCCGACATTTATATGGAGTACATGGTTTGGCGACTTAAATGTCGTAAACACTGCTTATTCAATCTGTAGTTACGACGTTTACGTCACCAATTAACCATTTTACTCTTTCGCTACAAGAGTTTGTAAAATAACGCCGTGAAGTATCGAATTGGAACTTTCTATTAAAGTCAGTGGGCGTGACCGGCAGAATCAGTGGGCAGGACCAGCGATCAGTCAATTATGACCTTACGAATCTAGACACTTCCAGTATTTAATGCAATTAGAGCCATGTCGGACATGGCCAACCCCCCCCCCGCCGTAAAAGCTTGATAGTAAACTGAAGCCAGTTAGATCTAGGCTTCTTGTGCCCTACATCTCTTCTCAATGTATTCGATAATAGATATTATACTTTCAGAGATATGCTCTTGACAAAATCTAAGTCTTAAAAACAACAAAAGACAATAAATCCAAAAATATGCAAGCAGGAGTTGTGGGTCTTGTGCACTGTACTTCTCCTCAACATGATCTATCCACCTTTGAAGTTCCAAGTTAATAGCTATTATACTTTCAGAGATGTGCTCCGGACAAAATCTTGGTCTTTAAAACAACAAAGGGCAATAACTCCACAATTATGCAAGCAAGAGTAGTGGTTCTTGTACATTGCACTTCTCCTCATTGATATATATTCACCTATGAAGTTTCAAGTTGATAGCATTTATACTTTAGAAGATATGCTACGGACAAGCTTAGTGACGGACGGACGGAGACAATTACTATATCCCCTTCGCCGAAACGGCGGGGGATGAAAAGTCGTGGAAATACAATTATACATGTATGTCAGAATGTTACTATTTACAAGAACAAGTACTCACAATGAAAATATTTTAAAAAGAAAAGATCAGAACGGCTAAGTACGCGCACAAGTTTGTCAAAACGTTTCGATGATTATTCTTTGTTCAATATATGCAATTTAACGGAACGGAAAGTCTTTAAGGTGCCCAAAAACTCTTTCCCTGAAAACGAAATTTAAGAGAGGGGAATTATCTAAATGTTACCAAGGGTTCTCCGCCTAAAGTATTTTCGCGCAGTAGGAGTATTATTATAATTACTCACTAACAGATGCACACCATCGCTGTAACAGATATCGTGCAGACACACTTTCTTGCTGTAAATGTAAGAAGCTGTTGCATTTTTCTCGGGGAGTAAGTATTTTGAGTATGCTTTTTTTCGAATTCCTCAATAATGTGAGCTGTTCAAACGAAAGGTTTATAAGGCAATTTATCGTCTTTCTCCCTTTCAAAAACAGCAAAATTTCACAATTAGTCGAAATTGAATGAAACTGCAGACGACAATTTCAAGTTGATGGAATTTTAATTCTTTTCGTCTTTTGGGATAGAAAAATATTATGGATAATGAATTAATTGCTTGTAACAAGGAATTTCTTCATATTCCACGTTTCCCATAGCATTTTTCTTGAGGGGCGTCAAAAGGGGGGTTGTGTGGGATTGGTTTATATGGTACTACAATATCGTTTAGAATCATGTTGTGATGTTTTGATAGCTGAAACAAGCAAACAAACTTCTTTAAAGCGATATCTCAAATAGCTATTGCTTGGAAGGGGTTTAACGGCAATTTCATCTGGACAGCTGGAGCACCTAACCATGGATTCCTGATATTTTCCACTGAAGTACATCCTTTCCTGCTCACCCTACGTATGCTTACGATTATCCATCCAGTGGTGGGAGACAAATGTCGGGAAAGATATTATCCTCAACAAACTGCGCCATGACCACGGCATCTCCGATAGCGAAACAAAATAACTCATAATATACGACAGAGTGACAGCGGAGAATTGTCCATAAAGTACTGTAATATCTCGCGCCATCATACGATATTAAAAGGTGTCTGCTGATTGTGTTCTAGATATTAAACTGGAGTCGCTTGAGCGCCTGTATCGCTCCACAGGCCTGAATGTACAGATTAAGCGAATGGTTTTTCAGGAATTCAATATAAACTGAATCGTCTCTGGCATACTTGGCAAATACATGTGGTCTTAAACTCTTCGAAATAGTTCAGATGAAGTATTTCAAAGTTTTCACTGTCTTACAGCAGTCAATGCGGGTTGTGTAAATTCCAGTTACTAGATAAAAAGGTATTTACTAAATGTTAACTGTTAGACGAATATGGACATAAGCCATTACAATAAAGGTCATGTTTTTCACATATATGGAGATTAGAAAAGATATGATTTTCCTTAAATCAAATTCATCGAAAAATCCAATAATAGGTCGCCAAAGTATAATTCCTGTGAAATTTGAATGAAATCCACCAATTTTTTTGTGAGAGTAGATGTTTATAGTTTTTACTATACACCATATATCGAAATTTACCCCGCCCATTTAAGCCTCGTTTTTCATCCGAATAATTTTTTTGAAGGAATCTGATAAAGGGTAACCCAACGATCATTCCTATAAAATTTGGTTGAAAACTATCCAATGGTTTCTTCGAATATTTTGAAAGGTTTAACCAACTATGGAAATTAAAGCCATGTTTTTCATCCGATCAAAATTCCATGAAGGAAACTGATAAATGGTCACGCACGAATAATTCAATTCTTGAAAAATTGGTTGAAATCCATCAATTGGTATGCGAGAATAAATTTTTTAAAGGTTTCACCACATGTGGAAATTAGCCCCGCTCATTAAGCCATGTTTTCATCCGATCAGATTATTTGTAGGAATCTGATAAAGGGTCACCCAAGAATAATTCTTGAAAAAGTTTGGTTGAAATCCATCATATGGTTTCTGAGAAGTAGATTTTTAAAGTAAAAAGTTACGGACGGACGGATTGACCACACGACGGACACAACGCCATTACAATGGATTCGCTGGCATTCGATCAGTGGAGCTAAAAGCTACATCCAACAGAACTTTTTAGATCATCGTAATAGTCATCGACAATGAGTTCATTGATTTGAAAGATTTATAGAATGATGATTAAAATGTGAGTGTTTATGAATACGTGATCTCCTCACGTTTTTATTCATCAACAAATCATCAATACTAGAGAATTTCTGGATTTAAAGAAGTATGTTTTTAAGATGTCCTTCCCCGCTCCTATATGAAACAGAATGCTCTCGTTTGTGGTCAAAACAAGAGAACCATAGTGATCCTGTATCACTCACCCGAGTATGATGGCTCAAGGCTGTATTGTATGTTCAAAGTTCTACGTCTAAACGTTTTGGAGAAGGAGACTTTAAAGATGTTCTCCTTAAATCCTTGGTATATTGAAGATCCCACACCATAGGGATAGTTTTCTGTTTACGATAAATCTTTGAACACTTTTGGTACAGGGTCAAATTGATATTGATACACATCAAATATCAAAGCCTTATAGTTTAGGAGAGGGTGATTTTCAAAGATTTCTTTCTGTATTCCAATTTAAAATCAGGGACCGTACAGAAAAGGGCTACTTTTCGGATTATGGTAATTCTTTGAAGTATTAAAGTAGTGGGTCAATAGGCATTGATTCACACCAAATATCAAATATCTAGGTCTCATGGTTTGGGAGAAGAAATTTTTTCAAATAATTCCTACTTTTATTCCTACTTTTATTCAGGGATTGCACAGAAAAGGGCTAATTTTCACAGTACGGTAATGCTTTAAAGTATTTTGGTAGAGGGTCAATAGATAATGATAAATACCAAATATCAAAGCCCTTGGCTTTATGGATTGGCAGAAGAAGATTTTCCACTTGGTTGCTATTGGATTTCTTGAAGTGTTTTGAGAAAGCGTGACCTGAGGATTATTTCTATGGAGTTTGGTTAAAATTCCATTGTTATTTTAGGAAAATACTTTTTTGTAATTGTTGACTGACGGTCTGACACATTGACGAACGGAAGCCGGATGATGACCGATCACAGTAGCTCACCCAGAGCACTTCGTGCTCAGGTGAACTTAAAAGCATAACTGAACAAATTCTGGACAAACGTGACCAATTATCAAATCTTTTCTTGAAATAAAGAGCAAATATTTCTGCAAAGTTCTAACATTATTGTGCCAATGAAGTAACATGTAAATTACAAAGAAGATTTCTTTAGATCAGATCTTGTGACCTAGTTTTTGACCCTTTGTGACCCAATTAAAAAATTGACGTATATTTTAATGGAGCCAAACACATATCAAGTCAATTGAGCCAAAAATGCATCCTCTAGATGGCAAACATGGTTTCCTTTCTGAGATTTGACCTAGTTATCTAATTTTTTATCCAATATGACCAAAATCCAACTTGCCTGGGATTTTTATGGAGACAAGCTTTCTGAACAAATTGAGCCAAAATCGCGGCCTCTATAGTGGACAAAAGGCATTTCTATCATTTGACATACTTTTTACCTAAAGTGACCCAAATTAGAACATGGTTATGATATTCTGAAGAAAGACATTCTGACCAAATATCAATTTCTTCTGGCGCTTACCTGAGATAGAGGTTCCTTTTCTTTCAACAGTCTAATTCAATACTAAGGTTAGGATTATGATACACGTGGACCTAAACATACTTTCTACATCTGTATCTGGGGACCCAAAGCTCTTAATGACAAATTTCAAGGCTTAGGTCTTACATGTATATAAAGTGTAAAGAACAATATAAACTCCCCTCTAGATCCTTTGGTAATAATTGTATAAATAAAACTGAAGTCAATGAACTGATTTTTATGCTAAATATCAATGGTGAAGACCAACAGGGTCAGGAGGAGAAGATTTTTAAAGATTGAACTTTCGTTGTCATGGCATCCAAATTTCTCCCACTGGATTCGTATAATTTCAGATACTAGTATTCTGAAAGAGGACAACATGAGGAACATTTCATGATAGATCAATTTTGGATCAAATTTGCCCAATGGTTTGGGAGGAGGTGTCGTTTAAAAAATTCTTCTTTATTTTATAAACCACTTTCTCCTGGGGATCCGAGGGTAATGATTTTAGCGATTTTGAAAGAGGTCAATATGCTGATGTTACATGCACAATATCAAGGCTCTATGCCTTCCAGGTCAAGAGGCGAAGATTACTAAAGATTATTTCAAAAGTTCACTTTTGCTGCCTTAACAACTAGAGCTTTTAACGGATTTCAATTCTTTTGGCTATTTTATAAGGGGCCAACTACGGAATATTCTGCTAAATTGGGCTCAACTTAGATAATGGTTTGGGAGGTAGATGTCGATATGAGGCATTGTGACATTGTTTTTTTTAACCCTAGAGTAGCTGTGTTTGATTTTGTCGGCGTTTTTCTTCGTCGGCGTTTTTCTCCATACAACTGTTCTTAGCAATATCATGTTGATCGGGCAAAAATGCTTTAAATTATTGAAAAGTAAGGTAATAATCAGCGCAGTAGTTTGTTTGTTTTTGTGATTCGCCGTCCCGTGTTTGGCAATCACGTGATCTCAAGTGACATATGGTAGTCATGTGACCGTAGATAGGCAATGTTTACAAATATGGCTCAGGTCGCAAATAATCGCAAACGCGATTATTGTGGGATTTACAGCTTTTGCTCAATAAAAATCAAATAGATGCAAAACGAAAGTAGAAGATTTTGAAGATTAGAATGTGAACATATCAACCCCCGGTTTCTACTTATTTACTAAATAATTACGCTTTATTATGTCGTTATTTACAAGTTTAAATCAATAATAACACATCAAACCTTAAGCAAGTGTCATCTTGCTTTCAACTTGGTCCTTTTTACTTAAGATTTTTTACGGTTCTAAAGCCGAATAATGATAAGGAAATCGCGAGGCTACAGGGCGCCGAAAATAATTTGATACTATCTTCATCATATTATAGGGATTTTTAGAAAAAGGGCAAAACTATCATGTGCAAACAATAACGTTACAATAACGTTAACGTCTTGTTTTTCTTTTGAAATTTACTCACAACGCTTTAAATATATTTTATTCCTAAGTCTAAATCGATATTTCAAATCGAATACCCTGAAACAAGTTTCCGCGCATTTCCGCAGATTTCCACGTATACTCATGAACTTAAAGTGAAAATCTACATGTATTTAGTATGATCGTTACAGAATTTGCCGAGTTGAGGGTCAAATTATCATCGAGGTCATTGATTTCTAACTGTATATGCTGTTACTCTCTGTTTTCAAGATTCTAAAAGGAGTCCACGTATTACAGTTGATCAAAAGGAGAATGTTATGCTTGAAAATTCTAATTTTGCTGTGCGTGAGACGAGCTAATAACCCATTCCAACACGATAAAATTTTAGCCCAGTCCAAATTCAAAGAAGTAGCAGACGACAATTGTTAGTTGGTGAAATCTTTAAAATCATGGTCTTTTTGGACAGGAAAGATTTTGGATAAAGAAGAAATTGCTTGTAACAAGCAATTTCTTCATTTTCCACAATGTTTTCCAAAGCTTTCATAATGAGGGTCATTTAAACGCGTCACTGTCTGGGAATGGGTTAAGACAATGGTTGTTTTTTTTATTTTTGTATGTGGATTTATGTTATTGTGCGTTTTTCACGCACATATGTACACGAATGGGAATGCTGGATTAAGTTTAAAGAAGGGAGGCTTACTCGGAAAGTAATAAATGAATTTGAACCGAATTCCACAGTTATGACCCTTTCAGCGCATTCCAACTTCTCAGTACTTTCAGTCCTTTGATTCAAGATATCACCAGAACAATTTTTTTTTTTGGCCTTTTTTCTGATTAGTGGAGCAAATTACGTGGCTTTTAGATAGCTTACAAGGTTTAGCTAAGATCCGGACTAGATGACTAGCAAAACCACGATGACGAATTTTTAATTTGTAAAATACTTAAACTAACTTTATAAACCAATTTTAAGGTTTATTTGACAAGAGGTGGTATCTGTACATGATCCACGAAAGATTCGTCCTATTCACAACTTTTACTTTTTCGAACTCATTTGATCCTTCATTTCGGAATAATTTAGTTTCGTCTATCAAAAACGCGCGTCCTGATTTGGAAAAAAACCCAACATACATCCATGATCAAAATCTTGAGCGCTCAGCATTCTTGTATGCTTGCGCTAAAATCGTTCCATATAAAATGAAAAATATATCAAAATTTGTAAAATATTTGCTTATTTCGATCGATGTCAATAAATTATAAGAAATGAATAGAATAATTTTTGTTTTCATGGAGGCATAAAACGAAAAACTTAATCAAACTCATGTATGAATATTCATACAGTCTGATTCGGTTTTACGTTTCATACCTCCATGAAACAAGAAATATTCTTTTAATTTCTTAAAACACTTTTACTATTATGTTTACAGGGCAGAAATAGGCTTTCCCTAGAGACCCCATATTAATTTTCTAATATTTCACCGTGTTGCATAGTCTCAACTTTCAAACTTCCTAACTATTTTTATAGTGACAAACACACCAAATAAAGTTCCGACAGGAAGTCTCGCTACGTTTTTAAACGGCGTTGATTTGTGGCCAGTAGCATGTTACAAATAAGTAGAATGGTTGGTTGGCGACCAAACGTAGTAACAACAGCTTGAATAGGCTGTAGCTACGACGTTTAAGTCTCCAAACCAACAAAATGCCCACTGAAGTTTGCTATTAACCCTTTCCTGTTCAATACACTGTTTCAACGTCCCTTTGAATTTATACTTGAGAAATTGTTGTAGGAAAAGAAGAAATTGCTTGTAACAAGCAATTTCTTCTTTTCTCAGAATATTTCTATCCTGTAGGTTGATTACTTTTCAACATGCACTCATTTTAAGTTTTCGTCTGCAACCTCTGTCAATTTGGACAAGTCTAAAATTTTGAAAACAGGAAAGGGTTAATTGACATATTGACCTATTTTTTCTATGCAAAGAACACGAGATCGCACAATCTGAGATTTATTCATGACAAACATTCTTGCCAAATTTCATGATGACTAGGCAAATACTGTGAACTAGAATAATCACAAGGCGAACTTTAAAGCCTCTACGCGAATCAGACGGCGGACATCGCAAAAGCCCAACGTGAGCACGCTGTGCTCAGGCAAGGTAAGGGATATATTTTCTAAGCTCTAAATACATTCTGAATAATACCAATGGAAATAACCCAAAATGCATTTTTTTTCATTTCTCATCCGAGCGCTAGGTATCAAAAACAATGTTGATGCATTTTTCTAGTGACTAACTGTAATAATGCAGTATTGATAAGAGTAAGATTTCCTGAAATGATTTAATTTGAGGGTCATCGGGCAATGTCACATACAAAACATGAAAGCGTCAGGCCTTATGATTTCAATTTGGATACCCTATCATGGTAATCGGAATTCTATACGTTGTTTTCTTTTCATCGTTGAATTCCGTTCCTGATCTAAGGATCAATTCTATGAATATTAGTTTAGAAAATGGATGTCTATGGATTTGTGAGGAGACGAATGTTATACTTGATCGCAGACGGCTCGGTTTTCGCTAAAGGCGATTTTTTTTATATAAAGATAATCGTCTCGTTACTACGGGTAAACACAGTTTGAAACCTGTAATTTTCTTGTTGTTGGTGGTGGCGGCATTTGACTTTAGGACACCAAACACACGACATTCTCACTGTATTTTTTGTATCTTTGAATGTCTCCCTTCTTCGTTCGCCGTGCGTCGTCAAAAAATTATGTGTTAACACTCTCGAGGTCATAATATCGGCTCATCCTTTTAAATTTGGTCAGAATGATTTTCACGTCATAAGGATGAACTCTATGAAAATTATGAATATTCCGTTTATAAACGCAGGTAAATGGGGCTTAACCCTTTCCCGTTTTGCAACATTTTAGACCTGTCCAAATTCAAAGGTTTTGTAGACGAAAATTTAGTTTTGATTTAATGTGAAAAGGAACCATTCAGTAGGATAGAAAATATGGTGGAAAAAGAAGAAATTGCTTATTACAAGCAATTTCTTCTTTTTCTACAATATTTTCTCAACTATAAATTCATTGGGACGTAAAAAGGGGGATTAAGCAGGAAAGGGTTAATGGCAATATCACTGTATAATTTAATTTTTAGTTTCGTCTATCAAAATTGGGCGTTCTGATTGGTCGAAAAAAATTACTCATAACTCCATGAACAAAATTTTGAGCACTCAGCGATTTTGTATGCTTCCGAACAAAATAGTTCCATACAAAAAAGTATCAAAATGTATAAAGTCTTTGCTTTTTTCACTCGATACTATTAAATTATAAGAAATGAAGAGAATATTTTTTGTTTTCATTGAGTTATGAACCGAAAAACCTAATCACACAATGTATGAATCCACTTCGCGTATTCATACAGTGTGATAGGGTTTTTCGGTTCATACCTCCATGAAAACAAAAATATTCTCTTCATCTCTTAAATATAGTATTTAGGCCACAAACATAGCTTCACTATTGACGAAACTTGGTTACAATGTTTATCAGGTGGTATGGTTGACATAGATTGAAAAATGGAAATGTTCCGTTAGAAAACACTGGGAAAAGGGCCTAAAAAGGGCCGCAATGACATTTGTCGACTCAGCTTAGATAGGAAAACATAAAGGAGTAGATGAATTATTTGGTCATTATTAATTTGACGACTTTTGTCGATTGAAAAAAAATAAGATTTACATTCATGTTTAATTTCATGTTTCTTTGTTCAGTAAAGAACTCAGATGAGCGATCTAGGTCAGTATTGACCCTCTTTTTTTAGTCTCTGTGTGTGTGTGTGCGTACGCGCGTGTGTGAGGATTGTGAGTGGGTGGGTTGGGTGGGTGCTTGTTTGTGTGTGTGTGAAGTCTCTTTTTCGTTGAGCATGGTGACCCTAAAGATAATGCAGAATGCTAGAATTTGCAAAGTTTCTGCATGTTTGTCATTTCAATTTCAAATACAAATGTATCTTCTAGAAAAGGTTGACAATCAATTGTTTTATCAGTCAAACATAAGTTTGAAGAAAAGTGTCCCCCCTCTTTGTCTCCATCTCTCGGTCAATCTGTTTATCTCTCTCTCTTTTCTCTGACTGTCTATCTGTCTGTATCTGTCTCTCTCGCTCAATTACTCACACACGCACTCTCTCACTTTATCTATTTCTTTTTAACAGTGAATAAGGAGATTATCTGCGTAGTTTTATTGACATCGATCTGATAGTACAGTAATGTATCTAGTCTAATGGGCTAAGGTCAGTGAAAGATGACCAATTGCCACCTGAACCTCTCGACAGTGTTCCAGTGACCTCGTCCATAAAGTACAGAAGTTCAACTAATCACAGTATCAGTTCTATTTATCTAGCTTATAAAACATGTATATAACCCGTTAAGTGATATTGGAAGATCCAGTGTACATATGTAGGTGTGTGTGTGGGTGGAGGGGTCACCAGCGACCATGATATAACTGAAATATTGTTAAAGTGACGTTAAACTTCATGTAATCAATCGCGTCTTTCGGCCATGCCCTCCGACTCGGACGGGAAGTTTCGCTTCGCGTTTAAACGGCATTATTTTGAAAAAAAAACTTATGGCCAGCAGTAAGCAACAAAAAAGTAAAATGGTTGGTTTGCGATATAAAGGTCGCAACTACAGCTTGGCTAATGTTGGAGTTCAAAACTTATTATTGGTCCAAATAATTGGTTTCAGAAAACAACTTAAGAAAAATGATTTTGCTTATTATTAACACCTTCTTTATTTTTCCGTAATGTTTTCAAAATGTCCTCTCAAAAGAGGGTCGTAAAAAGCGGGAATTTGAGGGAAGAATTAAGAACAAAATCGACAGTGGCAAATCAAAACATCATAATTGCAAGTTTTTCAATGTGTAGTAACGCTGTTTACAAACCAACGACATCTGTACATCTAGGCTAGCCATACTTCAACGAAAGTCTGGCGATTCAGCACCTTCTGGGAATGACATGAAACAAAAGATTTAAAAATTCTAATCGAGCACTGATCCACATAGAACTGACATGAAAATGAAAATTTAGACACAATATTATAGAATGGGGATTTTCCGGTGTGGAAATTTACCAAAAATCGAAAGGTTTCTAAGGTAGCCGGATTCCAAAATGTTGGCACTGATCCGTCAGACCGCTTGAGAACTGCGGGTAACAAATACTGGAAAAGAGACACGGGTTATTAGCGATACTATTTTGAAAAAAAAAAAAAAACAAGCATTCTTGAGTATCGCATAATAACAACAAATACCAGTCAGTTTTCCCTGTAATTTTGTCCTACTCAAAGTGCTTTTGTAAAGCGAAAAGAAAACAAGAGGGCCATGATGACCATGTATCGCTCACCTGAGATACAGTAAAAGTCAATGTATTAGCAATGTTTTATCTTTTTTCAAACTTTTTTCTGACCACATTGTTTTCTTTGTTGAACTTCAGTTTGTTCAGATTTCAAATATTTCTCTTAAATACTCAACTGAAATTGGGTACAGTGGCCATAACCTTTCTGTCAGTATCTTTTCAGAAAACAACAAAACTGCTCACAACATAGGGCTAATAAAAAATACATCATCTTAACCTGAAGTGTTTTGGTAGATGACAATTAGGCAATGCTACATGGAAGTTTGAAAGTTCTAGGCCTTCCGTTTTCAAAGAGTTTTTCTTAAAATTCATATGAAATTCCCATTACAATACCAACCAGAATTATTATGAATTCCTATTCTCTTATGTTTTTCGAAAGACTATCATCCAAGAATCATTATTTAAAGTTCAGTTGAAATCAGATGATAAGCTTAGAAAGAGGTGACTGCTTAAAAAATTTGTTCCCATCTAAATTCCAAGTACCTACAAAATAGGGCTTAAATAAATTCCATCACCATAATCTAAAATATTTTGGTAGAGGATCATTAGATGATGGTACATACAAAATTCGAGGCCTCTAGGTATTACGGTTAAGAAGTAGAATATGCTTAAATAATTCCCTCGAAATTTCTCTCGGTTGCCATAACTACCCTTTTTAAATCATTTTAGTATTTTGGAAGGCCATCAGCCAAGTATCCTTTCTGTAGAATTTCAATGAAATCCGAGGGTAAGTATAGGAGGCGGTGATTTTTAACGATTGTGTTATATATTTCTATGTTAATTCCAAGTACCAACAATTTAGGAATTATATAAACCATAATATCATTATTTAAAGTATTTTGGTATAGGGACATTAGGCGATGTTAAATACCATTAGAAAGCTTTAGGCCTTATCTTAGAGAAAATTTTAAAAAATTCTTAAAGATTCCTTTCGGTAGCCAGAGCAACCAGAGTTATCAACCGATTAGGACCCAGTGGAGTAATTTTTGCATCTATCTCCCAAAGACTATTTCTGTAAAATTCCGTGAAGGTACGTTTAAAAGGAGTTGTTTCTTTTATTTTGTGTCAATCCTAAGTACCCATAATATAAAGCTTATATAAATCATAACATCATAACATGAAGTATTTTGGTAGTGGACCACAAGGCGATGCTACATACAAAAGTTAAAAGCTCTTGGCCTTACAATTAAGGAGAGGATTTTTAAACGATTTGTTATAGTAAGATTTTATTGACCTGGCGGACCTTGACCTCTATTTGCATAATTACGCGCTTGACTTACTGTCTTCGGTATCCATTGTTTATTCCTCCAATAACATTTAAATATTTGTTAAATGCACGAATTCATATATCGAAATGTCTATGAATGTGATAGAGCGTAGTCCCACTGCGCATAAAGTCGGGAGTTCGGGGCGAGATTGATATTTTCTTCTTATGTCCGAGTTTTATTCGTCTACTTTTGAATCATTTTAGTTCAAAACGTCAGAGAATAACAGGCTTATTAGTAATCGGCACTGTACATAAAACAGCTTCATCGTTATATCGTCTATTCACGTATTCTTGATACTGTACCGTTGTACTCCAAATTCGCTTTAGCAGTCATTTGAAGATATGACAATGGTCACTGAATGATACTGTTGTTACTGTTTATCCGCGGGCAGATAAATTTCGCCACTGTAATGTGAAATCGTGCAAAAGCGCTTTCTCTAACACTCATTTGATTAAAAAAGGGTAAACGCACGACTTTTGTCGAGATCAAATTTATTTAAAGCTAATTTATTCATTGCATAAAGGTAAAGTCATGTCAATAATTTTAAGCTATACAATTTCCTTCCAACCTAGCAACTAGAGCTATTCCTTGAAGTATCTAAGAAGGCCATCAGCCAAGGATGTAAAAATTCATTAAAATCTGCAGTTTAAATAATTTGATCTTTATTTCTATGTAAATTCCAAGTATCCACAATATAAAGCTTATAAAAAATCAAAACATAATAACCTGAAGAATTTTGGTAGAGGATCATGAGTTGATACTGCATACACAGTTTGAAAGCTCTTGGTCTTCCAATTGCGGAGGTCAATATCTAAAAAACAAGACTAAGGAATTCCCTTCGGTTAAAATAACAACCATAGTTGTCAACCCATTATGATTCTATATAATTTTTGGAAGGCCTTTGAGGAAGGCCCAATTCTGTTAATTTTCATGGACATAAGAGGAGAAGATTTAAAAATTTGTTCACATACGGGCGGACGAGGGACAACCACTGATCACAATGGCTTCGTGCTCAAGTGAGCTCATAACCCGTAACACTTGATTTTCAGTGAAATTGTTATAGCCCAGCACCCGTATTTTTGTCGCAAAATCACTCAACCAGAACGAATCCAACACCTTTTTTTCGTCAAAAACGAAAGGACCAGACAGAAACTTAAACCTGATTTATAACTTATGATTGCAGTTCCAACGGCAAAATTCATTTCCATATACATTTTGAAGTAACTATAGATAAAGTTTGGAAAAATTGACAAACGTTTATACGGAATGACGCACAGACGGACAGAATATAAACCAAATGTCCAATCGGCTTCGCCGAAAGGGGCCAATAAACATACAATTAGATGAAACAATATATACTAACGATTACTATATTCTCATTTCATGACGGAAATGATTAAAAAAATTCTTTAGATATTCTTTTTTCTTTTTAATATTGCCTTCGATGAATGAACCAGACGGTCATTGGCCATAAAGCGCTTACCTCAGTCAGTGGCTACAAAGGCCAAAAATAGCAGAGTGACCTAGTATTTTAACCAAGGAAATTCTGTCTCGGGTATATCACAGAGAAATAACATTTTACCAAAGTTTTTAAGCTATTTGAGTCGGAAGTGAAACATCTACGCTCTACACAAAATTATTTAAAGTTTTGACCTTGTGACCTAGTTTTTTACCTCGATCCACCCAATATTGGGATTGTCCTAAATATTGAAAGGGAAAAGCATTTTGACCAAATATGAAGGCATTTGAAGTCCAAATATACCTTCTCGAGTCCATAAAAGGCCTACGATAACCTAAGAGTTGACCGAGTGACCTACTTTCCAGCCCGCAGGACTCAAAATCTATCTTGTCTGAAATACCATGCAGACAAACATTCTGACTAAATAACAAAACTTTTTAGACGTAAATGCTACGTCTAGAGCGTATATTATGTATTTATATGATTACCTACTCTATTGCCTTTAATGTGACCTGAACGTACTTTTGATTGAGATATTATGTAAGAGAATATTCTGACCAAATATCAAGATATTTGAGGCAAAAACGTACCCTAGAGTTCACTGAAGATATTTGTAAAAGTTGATATAGTGACCTATTTTTTGACCTACTCGACCCGATACCGAACTTGACTTAGATATTGAGAAGGCAAACACCATGACCAAATATGAAAATATTGGAGACAGCTGTGCACCATCTAGAGTGCACACAAGGTAATAATATGATTTAACCTACTTTTTGATCACACATGACCCAATATGGAACCTTGCCGAACATCACGCAGACAAACATTCTAACAAAGTTAAAGGCTTTTTAGCAAAAATTGTGGCCTTTAACGTGCACACAAGATGTTGACACACGACGGACGAAAGACGCCGTACGATAGACACCGAATACAGCTAGATCCCAAAGCCTGAACAAGAGCACTTTGTGCTCAGATGAGACAAAAAATATGTGACTGTTTAAATGATGCGATTTGAGGAAAATGAAAGAGCATGCAGGAATAAAATGATGTCGTGATGAAAGTTTTGCTGTTTGTTTGTTGGGGTTTTGGTGTTTTTTTTTTTTTTTTTTTTTTTTTTTTTTGGGGGGGGGGGGTCAATTGATTGAACTTTCTAGGTGGCAGTTCTAAATTCATGAAGCTTACAAATTGCAAACAAAAAAAACGATCAATCGATCGGTCAGCAGGAGCATTTGCGTAGTGTGCTTAGTCTGACCAGAGTCATCACTTTTCGTATATTCCATGAGGACCCTTTTTGCCTGACGACTGACTTCTAATGACCTACCTTAAATGTCAAGATGCTATTTACCATAACGAAAGACAAAAGAAGAAATTTAGATTTAAATACTTGTAATCTACTGACCTTATACAGCGTAAATTTGAAAATAAGTAGAACATGTGAATTATACAACAAAATTTAGCTCCAAATATGTGACAATAATTTAAATAATGTCCATCTCCGAAAAAAAAGTGTTTTGTTTTTCATCTCATTCTAAAATAATTAATATATTCATATCAAAACAAGTACTTCTTTATAAGTGGCTACGCAAGCTCAGGCCAAAAAAAAGTAAAATACGGTTGGCGACCTTAAAGCTAGATTAAGCTGTGCTTAATAAGTTTAAGTTAACAAACCAGCAAAATTCTAAATATAGATGCCGAAGTTCAAAGTTCAATTTCCGGTTTGAATGAATAATTCGATTGGTCGATCAATTTTTTCAACGACAGCCGCGATCAGCCAATTTTCCGGCCTGAAATCTAGCAGATAGATCTCTAGCTATTTTGAATCACTATACCACGTTTCAAAATGTAATCAATGGTTGCTAAGAAATATGACATGAAAACGTTGGACCTAAACCAAACTGTTTGAAAAAATGTAACCGTGCTAATAAAGTATGTTTGTTAACCCATTATCGTATAAGATACTTATAGACTAGTCTAAATTGAAAGGAGTTGCAGACGACAATTTCAAGTATATGAAATTTTAAATTGTTTCAACATTTTGGTAGAAAACACTGTGGTAGATAAAGAAATTGCTTGTTGCAAGCAATTTCTTTGTTTTCGACAATGTTTTTCAATTGTTTTTCAATAGAGGGGAGTCAAAATGTGTATAGATTACCCGTAGACCTTAGTGAACGGACTATGAAATCCCTTGTTGAAGCGTCATACAAAAATTGATGGATCGCTGGCCCCGCCCAGTGACTCCTCTAGCCTCGCAAATTAGCTCCGAAAGGATCTTCCGTAACCATAGCTTGGAAATGCTGTAGTTACGATGTTGAAGTTGCCAAACAAACTAAAATACCTCACATAAATGTCTGTAAATGTCGCATTTCAAAGTTCACTTACGGCCAAAATGATTGGTTAATTAATTCTTTGATTGACTTTCGCGATTTACCAATTGTCGAAGCAACATACAAGAGCTAAGATCACTAGAATCTGAGCTTATCAACTCCAACACTGGCGGCCATTTTTGTTAACCTTTATTGTCAGTTTGGCGACTAGAACGTCGTAACTACTGCTTATTCAAGCTATAGTTACGGCGTTTAGGTAACCAACCAACCATTTAACTTTTTGCTACTGGCCATAAATTTTGCAAACTAACGCTGTTAAAAATCGAAGCGGAACTTCCTGTCCGAGTTTATGGGCGGAGTCTAGGTTGTATGTGGGCGGGGCTAGCGATTGGTCAATTTGGATCAGTAAATCCGTATTTTGATCGATAGCGGCGCTTATTAGAATATATTTAAAGAAATAGTTCCAATGTAAACCTCTTATAGAGCATCTTTCACTATGCCTACATAATTGTTATTAATGTGGACAACCCCCTTAACCTAAATGATCTTGTTCAGAAGACTTACGTAGAAAATACTTTCATGGAGAGTCAGTTCTTGTTTAACCCTTTCCTGTTTTGCAAAATTTTAGACCCGCCCAAATTCAAAGGTTTTGCAGACGAAAATTTATAGTTGATTTTGTTTAGAAAATAACCATTTACTTGGGTAGAAAAAATTGTGGAAAAAGAAGAAATTGCTTGTTACAAGCAATTTCTTCTTTTACCACAATGTTTTCTAGATTATAAAATCACAGGGACGTAAAAACCAGGGATTAACCAGGAAAGGGTTAAAATGTTATTAGAGTCATAAAGAGACCTTTTAACCCAAAAAGGAAGGGCTATTGACATGATTCAATACACCGCAAATATGAACTCTAGGATATTGTAATTAACAAGTATGTCGATCTATTCGGGAACCTATTCGATTATCATAGTAAACCCTTCTATGTTTTTTGAAGACAGAAGTTAGAATGAATAATCAAAATGTTCACAGCCAGTCAAAGTGAAATATAGGGTTTAAAACGGTATTAAAGATAAATTAGAAGCAAAAATAAGTTTTAATAAAGAAACTCAAGAACTTGAGCCCCAAGCTCCGGCTCGAATGACGTCATCTAAGCTTGTCTCTTTTATGATAAGCACAGCACAGCTAAGCACACTCGCATAAATTACCAACATAAATCCAACAAAAATGTTTATTTAATTTGCGACAATTTGTAAAATAGTGCAGTTACCTAGAAGATTAAAAAACCGAATTAGAAACTAAATATTTTCATCGTGAAAGATTTTGTCCCAGAGCATTGCACTACAATTTGTCTCTTTTTATTTCAGAAGGGTTGATACCATATCACTTTTATTGACAATAAAATTGATTCAATATATGGATCATATTAGGAAATTGTGATGCTGATTGCTAAATCAGACTGGTCGCTTAAAAAAATTGTCGCTTTAGCAAGATTTGCTCCATTATATCAAATTTGCTGTCATTATCGATAGCGGATGGCGCCCTTTTAATCGATTTATAAGACGAAAACATTTTAGACTGGACCAAATAGAAAGAAGTTACAGACATCAGTTTAAGATATCTGTCTTTTGGAGTATAAAACTTTGTGGACAATGAAGAAATTGCTTGATATGAGTAATTTCTTCTGTTTCCGCAATGTTTTACAATTATTAATTGAAAAGTCTAGATATCCTTGTTCGGGTTTTAATATTATTGTTAATATTATTTCGAAACCCGCCATATTGCCAGGCCGAAAACTTATAATGACGCATCGAAACTTCAAAACAATACGTAAATTTCAATACATTCATTTTTATTACCACCGTCTTTTCTCAAGACTGAAATAGAAGTACTGTATTCAAGATATATCTGTACTGTCATCTTTTTCCATAGTGATTAAAACCATATCATTTCCAGTCATTTTCAGATTTTATTCGGCCAAGCCATTTTTTCCGATTAAAATGAAGACAAAAAGCCTAATGGTTTTTAAACTTGTTACGCATTCTTTAGCAAAAATGGGACACTTTATATAACAACAATCTATTCCATAAACGTTGTAAGTACATTCATTATGATGTTGACTTTGACCTGTTTAATTATTTAACTACAACTTCTTGAAAATATAACTGATAAACACTATCTTTATTATCCATAACCACAATGACGCTTTTTGACGCCCCGCTAAGAAAAGGGCTCTTGAAAAAATTGTAAAGAATTAAGAAATGGTTTGCTACAAGCAATTTCTTGAATATAAACGATGTTTTCTACCCAGAAAATACAAGGTAGGTTTTTGATGTTGTTGTGTTTAATTCCGCCAACTTTTTTTTTAAGATGGTCGTCAGTTATTTTTTTTCAATTAAGACCAGTTTAACCGGTAAAATTTTGGGCTAATAAAACAAAGTTAGATAAACAACAGTATTTTATCTTTTTCATCAAATCAGACTTAAAGGCACTTGAGCGAATGATTTGATCCCCAGCCTGAATTTACATATCATACAGCTAATTTAGTTTTCTCTAACATTGGAAGCAGGTCATTCAAAATTCCTAAGCATTAATATCACAATATTTAACAAGAGGACCATTGGCTCTTAAGCGCTCACCTGAGACGATGACTATCGAAGTAAAATAGCACAAGTAACCTTTTCGTGTCCTAACCAGACTTGTTTCCAAATTTTTGTCCAAAAAATTAACTAGAGAGACACTCTGATCATATTTTTAAGGTATTTATACCAGAAGTATAGCGATGTCAAAGCAAGGAAGGTTATAATAAGATCTGACCTAGTTACAACCCATTTGACCCGATATTGAATGTGAAAGAGATCACTGAACAAAGACCCTAAACAAACAGAAAAGATGTTTAATACAAACACATAGCCTTAGATTGAACACAAAGTTTTGAACTCGCGCTTTAGATTTTAGCCCAATGTAAGCCAATGTATTTAATGATCGAGATATCGTAGAGAAAAACATTTTGACCAACTTTCAAAACATTCGAGCAACAAATGTAGACTCTAGAGTGCACACAAAGTTTTTCCATGATTTGACCTCGTGATCTAGCTTTTGATCCCATATGATCCGATGTCGAATCTGACCGAGATATCTTGCAGACGAAAATTCCAACTTAATATCAAAATATTAAACACAAGGTATTTCTAAGGTTCGACCTAGTGACCTAAGTTTTTTGACCCATGTGACATTAAGTTGAACCAAGAAATCAGGCATTTAAACATTCTTACATAAAAATCAAGAAATCTAGGCTCTCTCTCTCTCTCTCTCTCTCTCTCTCTCTCTCTCTCTCTCTCTCTCTCTCTCTCTCTCTCTCTCTCTCTCTCTCTCTCTCTCTCTCTCTCTCTCTCTCTCTCTCTTTCTCTCTCTCTCTCTCTATCTCTCTCTCCCTCTCTCCTTCTCTCTGTCCTTCTTCCCTTCTCTCTCTCTATCTCTCTATCTATCTATCTGTCTATCTATCTATCTTTCTATCTATCTATCCACCCATCTACCCATCCATTCATCCATCTCTTCACCCATCCATCCATCCACATCCATCAACTCATCCATCTATCCATCCAGCCAGCCAGCCAGCCACCCACATACCTTCCTAATTATCTACCTAGCTATTACATGGTATGCGAAAATAGACTTCCTGTGTGTCCCGTAAAACAATTTCTTAAAAAAGACATTGTTACAATCAGAGATAAACCGGGGGGGCTCATTCTAGATATTTATGTATAGATAATAATGTCATTCTACATTTGAAAATCGTTAAAGAACGTAAAGTTTCGATCTTGGCCAGCCGATCATGGTCGAAACTTTTTTCTACAAGGATATCCTAATTACGCCTGGCTGATTTCCCATGTATTTACTGTCGATCTTGCTCAAGCGACCACGTTTATTAAGCGGCCTCTCCCATGAAGCGACCTTGATAGGAATGCCCATTTAGAAAGCACAATCTCTTGAGAAGTGAAAGTATTTTTTCTTAAAAAATGTAACAAGATCCTATGTTGTTTGATTTCATTAGAATCGTATAAATGATTCAAATGCGCCCCAACAGCAAAGGAATAAGAGATTTTTTTGATAGATTCTTTATGCGATCGCATCAATCCTTCATATCCTTCACAATTAAGTGAATAATGCGACCATTCTTTTAAGCAACCTCTCATAGGTCTTCCTCAGTGGTCGCTTCACACAAGATAAGCTATATTTCGAACGGGCTAGGGAGAGGTTACACCAGTTTTAACAGTGTTCAGTTTGGAACATGTTTTCCTTGGAACTGGTGTACCTTGTTAAGTTTGAGACATGTTTTCTTTGGTACTGGTGTACCTTGTTCATTCTGGATTATATTTTCCTGGTACTGGTGTAACTTGTTCAGTTTTGGACATGTTTTCCTTTGAACTGGTGTGCCTTGCTCAGTCTGGAACAATTGTTTCTTGGAACTGTTGTACCTTGTTAAATTTAAGACATGATTTCCTTGGTACTAGTGTACATTGCTCATTTTGGAACATGTCCTTCGAACTGGTGTACCTTGTTCAGTTTGAAACATGTTTTCCTTGACACTGGTGTACCTTTTTCAGTTTGGGACATGTTTTCCTTGGTACTGGCGTACCTTGTTCAGTTTGGGACATATTTTCCTTTGTACAGGGGTACCTTGTTCAGTTTTTAATATGTTTTCCTTAGTACTGATGTACCATAGGACAGTTACTTTTTATTCAAAAGACCAAATTCAGCATTCAATTCAAAACACCCCGTCACGAAACGCTGAGTATGTCCAGTACTACTAAGATGTGAAACGACGTTCGTTTGAATAAATAAGGAAAAATATGAACTCTTCTAAAATTGTTGGTTGGCTGCTTGTCTGGTTGCCACTCTCCTTTGAAGAAACCTTAATCATTTCACGACGGAAATATTTAACCCACTCCCACACAGTGACGCTTTTTGACGCCCATCAAGAAAAACGATTGGGATAACAAAGTGAAAAGCCAATTTCTTCCTTTTCTACAATAAATTCCACCGAAGAAGTTGAAAAAATTCATGAACGTCTGCAACTTCTTTCGATTTGGACAGGTCTAAAATTTGTCAACGGAAATGGGTCCAATCACAAATCACGGTTAACTAGTCCGTTTCACTGACCTTCGACATGACAGTATACGGTCAGGGACCTTAAAAAACGCAAACCGTTGGTTGCGTACCTTGTTCAAGTTTATCATGTTTTCCTTGGTACTTGTGTACCTTGATCAGTTTGAGACATGTTTCCCTAATACTGGTGTACCTTGTTCAGTTTGGAACATGTTTTCCCTGGCACTGGTGTACCTTGTTCAGTTTGGAACATGTTTTCCCTGGTACTGGTGTACCTTGTTCAGTTTGGTACATATTTTCCTTGGTACTGGTGTACCTTGTTCAGTTTGGAACATTTTTTTCTTGGTACTGGTGTACCTTGTTCAGTTTGGAACATGTTTCCCTTGGTACCGGTGTACCTTGTTCAGTTTGGAACATTTATTCCTTTGTACCGGTGTACCTTGTTCAGCATGAATATGTTTTCCTTGGAACTGGTGTACCTTGTTCTGTTCGAAACATGTTTTCCTTGGTACTGGTGTACCATGTTTAGTCGGAACATGTTTTCCTTGGTACTGGTGTATCTTGTTCAACTTGAAACATGTTTTCCCTGGTACAGGTGAACCTTGTTAAGTTTTAGACATGTTTTCCTTGGTACAGCTTTACCTTGTTCTGTTTGGATTATGTTTTCCTATGTACTGATGTACCTTGTTCAGTTCGGAACATGTATTCCTTGGTACTGGTGTACCTTGTTCAGTTTGAAACATGTTTTCCTTGGTACTGATGAACCTTGTTCAGGAAGAACTCTCACCTTTCAACCCATTTAGACACAATTCTGCTTCACGTACCGACCCAAAAAAGAACAAATATTGATAACATTGTGAAAACTTAACCCATTCCCACACAATGAAGCTTTTAGACGCTCCCAAGAAAAAACAATTGGAAAAACATTTCTTCCATTATCACAATGTTTTCTACCCAGAAAGTTGAAAATTCTAAAATTTCATAAACTTGAAATCGTCCTCTTCAACTCCTTCGATTTTGACCAGTCTAAAAATTTGTCGTGTGGTAATGGGTTAAGAAATGTTTGTTTTGAGTTATCCACGACGTTGATTTGTTTAAATTTGGGCCAGTCTAAAATTGTGTCTTCCAGAATGGGTTAAGCTGGGTCAAGTCGAGTAAAGCATTACCAGAGAAGTAAAAATATCGGAATATTTTTTGTAATAGTTTTATTTAACCCATTCCCACACATTCCCGATTTTTGAAGCCCCCTCTTCAAGAAAAACAAATAACAACTTTGGAATACACTTTGGAAGATTAAGAAATTGCTAGTGTTGCTTGTTTCCGCCCAAAAGACAAATCGTTGTTGGGCGTGCAGAATGCCGTAACTACAGCTTATTCAAGCTGTAGTTACGAATTTTGCACACCCAACGA
The DNA here is from genome assembly GCA_946902895.1 of Fragum fragum. Taxonomy (NCBI): domain Eukaryota; kingdom Metazoa; phylum Mollusca; class Bivalvia; order Cardiida; family Cardiidae; genus Fragum; species Fragum fragum. The sequence goes on along the minus strand of OX336366.1, from coordinate 41,174,146 downwards.
CGAAATATTTACAAAATTTCATCAACTAAAAATTGTTTTCTCTAACTTCTCTAAACCCATTCCCGCACAATTGTGCTTTCTGACACCCCTAAAGAAACACGTTTGGGAAAACATGGTGTAAAATGAAGAAATTACTTGTTGCAAGCATTTTCTTCATTTAACACAATGTCTTCTACCAAAAAGTTGAAAAAATCTAAAATTTCAAATCTTTAAATTGTCGTCTGCAAATGCGTTCAATTTGGACCAGTCTAATTTTTTGTCGTCTGGTAATGGGTTAATTTTGACTAATCAATATTTGAGCCTAAGAATATAATGAATGAACTGGTCTTTAAACAAAGTCGTTATGCTTACTCCAGCATTATCATTATTAACCAAAAATACTCCAACCTTCGTCAACAAAAATCACGTGACACCGGAAAGCCGAAAAACAGCTCTTAGCGGATGCTTGAAGATTGGATGACGACATTTACCAAAACATTGAATCAGCTTTGAGAGCTGAAATATATAACGTAAGTCACATGAAAGACCTTACGGGAACGTCGCCTGGAAATGTGGCAATCAAAATCTTTTGCTCGCGAGCGTCAGATCGAGCCTGGTTTACCTGACCAAGAGTGCCGAAGTTCATGGTATTTCATGTCTCACAAAAAAAAACAAGAGGGCCGTTGGCCCTGGGGCGCTCACCCGAGATAAAGGCTCTTTTTCTTGCAACAGTCTAATTTCATGTTAAGGTTAGGATTATGAAACAAGTGGGCCACAATTACATATAAAGACTATTAACCTGGGGATCAAAAAGTCTAAATTACAAATTCCAAGGCTTTGGTGCTGATTTGAAAGAAGGAAAAAACTTTTTCCATGGGTAATAATTTCAGAAATAAGAAAGAAGTCTGAGAACCGATGCTTCATGCCTATACCCCCCCCCCCTCCCTGGGTCCGCCCCTTGAGACCTGAGGATCATGATTTTAGCTATTTTGTAGAGATCAATATACTGATGCTTCATGCAAAATATCAAGGCTCTACGCCTTCTGGGTCAGGAGGAGAAGATTTTTAAAGATTATTTTAAAAGTTCACTTTGTTGCCATGGCAACCAGAGTTTTTAACGGATTTCAATTCTTTTAGTTTCTTTTGAAGAGGACCACCTAAGCAACATTTCTGCCAAATTTGGTTCAAATCGGCCCAGTGGTTTGGGTGGAGTTGTCATTTAAAAAAACGTTCCTTAATTCTATATAACCCCCGCCCACCCCCCATCCCCGGGGGGGGGGCTCTGCGCCTGGGGACCCGAGGATCATGATTTTAGCTATTTTGAAAGAGGTCAATATACTGATGTTTCATGCAAAATATCAAGGCTCTACGCCTTCTGGGTCAGGAGGAGAAGATTTTTAAAGATTATTTTAAAAGTTCACTTTTGTTGCCATGGCAACCAGAGTTTTTAACGGATTTCAATTCTTTTAGTTTCTTTTGAAGAGGACCACCTAAGCAACATTTCTGCAAAATTTGGTTCAAATCGGCCCGGAGGTTTGGGGGGAGATGTCATTTAAAAAATCGTTCTTTATTTCTATATAAACCCCACCCCCTGGGGCTCCGCCCCTGGGGACCCGAGGATCATTATTTTAGCTATTTTGAAAGAGGTCAGTATACTGATGCTTCGTGCAAAATATCAAGGCTCTACGCCTTCTTGGTCAGGAGGAGAAGATTTTTAAAGATTATTTTAAAAGTTCACTTTTGTGGCCATGGCAACTAGAGTTTTAACGGATTTCAATTCTTTTAGCTATTTTTGAAGGGGACCACCTAAGGAACATTTCTGCCAAATTTGGTTCAAATTGGCCCAGTGGTTTGGGAAGAGATGTCGTTTAAAGAAATTGTTGACGGACGACGCACGACGCACGACACACGACGGACGACGGACGACGGACGGACGCCGGACAAAAGGGGATCACAATAGCTCACTTGAGCACTACGTGCTCAGGTGAGCTAAAAAGAAGAAAAAAATGGATGGTATCCAGCAATATCAGAAATTACTTGTTTTCTACATGAGTGTTTTTATAAGCAACAGTAGTTAACTCGTGTCCTAACTATGCATGCACAAACAGGTCAAATAGTAGCGCATGCGTAGTATTGTTTTCTGTCACGTTTCCGCTTTATCTTTCATCATGTCGAATCATCAGTTCTATATCTTAAGATCTTCCTGGCATGTTAATCTATATTTTTGAATCCATTACCAGAATAAAAACATTTGACACTGGTCCATATTGAGAGAAGTTGCAGACGAAATGTCGAAGTGTGATAAAATGACTCCTATGTCACTGTGGGGTAGAAATATTGTGAAAAATGTAGATACGGCTTTAACAAATGAATTTTCTCTTTCCCAACAATAACTCCTTTCTTAAGCGCATTACCAGACGACAGGCACTTGGAAAAGTCGAAACTGAAAGAAGATGCAGACGACATTTTCAAGTTGGTAGAATTCCAAAAATCTCTTTCCTACTTCATAGAAAAGAATTTGAAAATGAAGAATAGCTTTTGACAAGCAATTACTTAATTTCACTTTGTCTTCTCGAACTCTTTTCCTAAAAGGTGTAAAAAAGAAGCTCTATTCGGGAACGGGCTAATCTAATATTTTCAAGAGTGTCGGAATGGTCGATAATATGCTTGGTAGCCTACATCACCAAGCGATGTAAATGTCGCAAATTGTCCATAGTTTTACCCATTCCCACACAATGACGTATTTTGACACCCTCAAGAAAAGAATCATGGCGAAACAATGAGGAAAATGAGGAAATTGCTTGTAACAATGTTTTCTAATCAGAAAGTTAAAAAAACTAAAAATTTTTAAACTTTAAATTTTCGTCTGCAATTCCTTTCAATTTGGAACAGTCTACAATTTAACTAGGTTAAAAGACAACAATGAAAATGCTGATATAAATTTCTTTAAAAGAAGGGCCGATGGCAACGCCCACTAATTCCGCTGGACAAGTCCACTGACTCGGACAGGAAATTCAACATCGATATTAAACGAAGTTACTTTGCAAAATAGACGGAGTTACTTTGCAAAATAAACGGAGTTACTTTGCAAAATTTATTGCCAAAGCCATATAACAAAGTAAAATGGTTTATTTGTAGGCCTTATGTCGCAGCTTGGCTGTCGTATCGACGTTTAGGTCGCAAAACAAACAAAAATGCTTTACATAAATGTCGATCAATATAAGAGTTAAAAAATCACTTTCGGTCTGAGTGAATGATTTGATTGGTCGACCGATTCTTTGATCGACAGCCGCCATTGGTCAATTCTTCGGAAAACGAGTCATACGACTATTCCATAGAAATTAATACAAATTGTTTGATCTACTTATGATAATTTACTAAATTTCTATGTAGATCATTTTTAATCAGATCAATAAATGTGTCAAGGAAGGAATACGCGTGAGATTTATGAATAACTAGAAATTATCACAAAGAGGACTAAAACCCCCCAACAGCGCTTGTCGATATACAAGTAGTATCCGCCAAAGGGCTAAACAAACAAGAGGACCATGATGGTCCTATATCGCTCCCCTGAGTATGATGGCTCAAGGCGTAATGATATAATATACAAAATAGCAAAGTCCTACACCTAATCATATTGGAGAAGAAGATTTTTTAAAGATTTTCTCCTTTAATCCTAGGTAAAATAAAGATCCAACCATATTGAGCCAATTTCAAGAGTGCGGTAATTCTTTGAAGTACTTAAGTAGAGGGTCAATAGGCATAAATAAATATCAAATATCAAAGCTCTAGGCCTAATGGTTTAGAATGAGAACATTTTCTATGATATCCTTCATAACTCCTTTCTGGGATTGCATAGCAAAGGGTTTATTTTCAGGATACAGTAATTCTTTTGGTAGAGGACCAATAGGTATTATTACACACTAACTATTAAAGCCCTTGACCTAATGGTTTGGAGAAGAAGATTTTTAAAGATTTCCTTATTTATTTCTATGTAAAATCACGGATAACAAAGAAAAGGGATAATTTTTAGAGTACGGTAATTCTATGAAGTATTTTGATAGAGGGTCAATAGATGATGATATCAAAGCTCTAGGCCTTATGGTTTGGGAGAAAAAGATTTTTAAAGGTTTCCTTCTTTTATTCTATGTTAAATCAGGAATCGCCCAGAAAAGGGCTAAATTTCAGAATACGGTAATTCTTTGAAGTATTTTGGTAGGAGGTAAATAGATGTTGATTTTTATCAAATATGAAAGCTCTAGGCCGTATGATTTGGGAGAAAAAGATTTTTTAATATTTCCTTCTTTTATTCTCAGTAAAATCAGAGATCGCCCAGAAAAGGACTAATCAGAATACGGTAATTCTTTTAATTTTTTTGGTAGAGGCTCGATAGATGATTATTTGTCAAGATACAAAAGCTCTAGGCCTTATGGTTTGGGGGAAGAACATTTTTAAAAATTCCTTCTTTATTTCTTTGTAAAATCAGGGATCGCTCAGGAAAGGGCTAATTTTAAGAATACGGTACTTATTTGAAGTATTTTGGTAGAGGGTCAATGGGTGATGATTTATACCAAATATAAAAAAGTGTAGGCCTTATGGTTTGGGAGAAGAATATTTTTTAAGATTTCCTTCTTTATTTCTAAGTAAAATCAAGGACCGCACAGAAAAAAGCTAATTTTCAGAATACGGTAATTCTTGGAAGTATTTTGGTAGAGGGTCGATAGATGATGATGTATACCAAATATGAAAGATCTAGGCCTTATAGTTTGGGAGAAGAAGATTTTTTAAGATTTCCTTCTTAATTTCTATTTAAAATCAGGGATCGAACAGAAAAGAGCTAATTTTCAGAATACGGTAATTCTTTGAAGTTTTTACACTCCGTTGCTATAGCAGTCAGAGTTCTTCGTGGATTTCAATTCTTTAAAGTATTTTGAAAGAACATGACCTAAGGATCATTTCTCTGAAGTTTTATTAAAAGTCCATGGTTAGCGTAGGAGGAGAAGATTTTTTTGTAATTGTGAACGGACGGACGGACGGACGGACGGACGATGACCGATCACAAAAGCTCACCAAGAGCACTTCGTGCTCAGGTGAGCTACAAATGGACTTTTTAATTAAAGGGCAACATATCAGTCAAAATAAATGGACCATTACCAAAATAGGAATTATGCTCATGTATGACTTTTACCGAATCTTTCTGTGAAATTTGAATCAAGTCCGTCCAATGATTGCTGAGAAAAAAGGGCGGACACGATTTTTCACCAAATGTCCACACTCCGTCAAAATCAATGGACCGTAACTAAAATAGAATATGCACATCTCTGCTTGAAACTGATTATATCAGTGAAGTTTGAATACAATCCGTCGAGTTATTTGCCTAGAAATTGAGAGGACATGAAAAAGTTAACGAAATTTAACAAAAAAAATGACTTTTTTATTAAAGGGCCATAAATCAGTAAAAAAAATGGACCATTACCAAAATAGGATATGCACATGTCTGTCTTATACAGAGTCTCGCGACTTAGCGTACACGCACCTTTTAGTGCTTTAGAGGCGACTGACGGATCGCCGTGGTCAATCAAAACATAATGACAAATCAAATCATTTGTTAAGGCCGGGAGTGAACTTTAAACTCCAACATCTGTATCGAATATTTTTGTAGGTTTTGCGATTTATTCAACCTGTAGGTACGACGTTTAGATCGCCGACCAACCATTTTAATTTTTTGTTGCATGTTACAGGTCATTTCATGTCTAAGTCGAATTTCCTGTCATGGGTAGGTGTGTTAGGGCGGGGGCCTATCGATCCGTCAATTTTGTAAGTCGGGTATGAAAATCTTTTCCGTTTCATTGGCCCCAATTCCCATCAATAACATAATAAAATTAGTAAACCAGGCTGTCCGTAAAATACAATGAATTCGTATTCAAAAACAGGGAGAAGTTTTTTTGATAAAAAGATTTCATGCTTATATTTCGAAATGGAAACGTCCGTTCAAGTGTCGGAATAGAAACAGGCCAAGTCGACCCTAGTGAGTAGAATATCTACCTATAAACTTCTCGACCCTTAACTCCTTACCAGACGGCAAAATTTAAGACTGATCCAAACTGAAAGAATACAAATTAAAAATTATTGAATATTAGATTTTTCAACTTTCTGAGTAAAAAACATTGTGGGAAATGAAGAAATTGCTTGTAACAAGCAATTTCTCCATTTTACACGATGTTTCGCAATTGTTTTTCTTAAAGGCGTCCAAAAACGTCACTGAGTCAAGTCAAGGAGCCGATCAACTACCATTGACGTGTCGCCAAAACGCAAATAGAAAACAGAGTTTGACCAATCAAATCATACATTTTGACCGGAAGTGAACTTTGAATTTCGTCATTTATGTTCAAAATGTTTGTTGGTTTGACAACCTAAACGTCGTAACTAAACCTTATTCGCAAAATCTTTAATCTTAAGGAAACCAGATACAGACAAATTGGACTCCGACTCAACACGTTCAAAGGTCATCTTGACTGAATATAGTATATGAAGATAGTTGTTCTCTCTCCCTCTCTGTCCCTCGCTCGCTCTCTATCTATCTCTCTTTCTCTCTCTCTATCTATCTCTCTATCTATCTATCTATCTATCCATCTATCTATCTATCTATTATCTATCTATCTATCTTTCTACCTATTTATTTATTCATCTATTTATTTATCTATCTATCAACTCATTCAAAGATCATCTTGACTTAATATAGTGTATGAAAATAGTTGCACTCTCTCTCTCTCTCTCCCTCTCTCTCTCTCTCTCTCTCTCTCTCTCTCTCTCTCTCTCTCTCTCCCGCACTTTCTATCTATCTATCTATCTATCTATCTTTCTATCTCTCCACCTTTCCCTCTCAGTATCTATTTATCTGTCTATCTATCACTTTCTAATTCTAATAAAAGTAATCTTAAATAGATACAGCATAAAGAATTATGTATCTTTTCAAATGCACGAACGAAAGGTGTTCCAGAAATTCTAGGACTTTCTTTATATTTCATGCAACTGATAATCAAGATGCTTTGAAACTCTCATATAATGTTGAAAAAGAAATTATTCGGGGTTCATAAACAACACGATTATGACAATAGTTCTACAGCGCCTTCTTAAGCTGAAGTATTGTACCAGAAATAAATTTGGTAGACATAACAAATCTGATACGATGTAGGCTGATCGCAACGTCATGTCACGCGCAGGGTCCATACCTCCATGAAAATAAAAATATTCTCTTGATTTCTTATGATTTCATAGCATCGAGCGAAAAAAGCAAAATCTTTACAAATTCTGATACTGTTGTGTATGGAACTAGTTTGTGCGGAAGCATACAAAATGGCTGCGTTCTCAAAAGTCTGTTATGAATATTTTTTTTTTTTTGATAGATTAAACTAAGAATTAAAATATTTACGAATAAAAGTTGTGGTATGTTTCTAATTTCAGACATGCGCACTCAAATATTTACCGGGGAATATTGAGACTTTTAAGGCGACATTTCAGATTCACATTTGATTTATCAGAAGCTGAATTTTTCTAAAAAATCACAATCTATCTAAATTAATTAAGCTGTAGTTTGATAGGACTAATGTTAATTCTACAATTCGTAGTCATTATTCTGTTGCAAATGTCTGGTTAACATTCAATTCGACATGTCTTTCACTCTACATCTATGATCGCTACCTTGTTGGAGCTGTCATTATTCTCTAATCTATTCTACTTGGTTTTTGCCTAAGCCAATTTGGTTTTACCCTTTACTGTACAATCACTGGTTTTTACGTCCTTGTGATTTCATACTTGAGAAAATGTTGTGGGAAAAGGTGAAATTGCTTGTAACAAGCAATTTCTTCTTTTTCCGCAATATTTTCTACCCTACTGAATGGTTATTTTTCAAAGTAAATCCAATTTAAATTGTCGTCTGCAAAACCTTTGCAATTGGACAGGTCTAAAAATGTTAAACAGGAAAGGGTTAATGGGAAAAAGGGCAATTTAAAGTTAGCATAGATCTACTCTTTCCTGTACAAACGCCTGATTTTACGTCACTGTGATTTTATACCTTAGAAAATATTGTGGAAATAGAAGCAATTGATTGTCACAAACATTTCTTCCATTTCCTTTTACAATAATTTCTACCACATAGGATGGTTTCGTTTCAAGTTGCATATAATTATCAATTTATTTCAATTTTAACCAATCTAAATTTTCGAAAATGTAAGATTTTAAGATTTGCAAAGCAAGAGATGGAGGAGTAATTGCCAGATCGCTGGTCGCGCCAACTGACTCCGCTTTCTGATCAAAACGACTCCGACAGGAAGTCCTGTTTTGATAATTAACGGTGTTTCTTTGAAAATGTCATGTCTAACAGCATGTAACAAAATTTTAAATGATTGGTTGGCGACCTAAACGCCGTAACTACAGCTTGAATCATTTAAGTCGCAAAACCAACAAAAATGCTTCATATAAAATGTCGGCCAATGTTGGATTTCAAAGTTCACTTGGTATAAGAAAAGGAAAATACTTGCAGATATACAGACTCTTTTTTATTAATTCATCAATATGTGATAAGGAAAGGGTATATAATAAATGGAATATTACTTTACGATAGCTACACAACATATTGTACTCACTGCAGAGGAAAAATTTGAAATTCCACTCGACCTTCGGTCTCTGTAAATATCAAAAGTTTCCTCCGCAGCTCCAACCAAATACAAGATGTTGTATCACTATCGCAACATAATACTCCATATTCAATTTGGTTAATAGATTCGGTTAACAGACTTTTAATGAGCGGGGAATTTAAATAAAGATTAGTTTGGTCGTTGGCATTTATTCTTATCCAATTCATTTTCAGCCAAACGAGGAAAGTGACCGAGTGGCAAGAAATCTCGTGCATATTAATGAATTTATTGATAGCTGGCCAAGCCCACTGACCTACCATTTCGCAGTTGCAGTGACGTAATAAACGAAATCATTTTCTAGAATACCTGATCAGGGACACAATATGAAAGGCCAATAGTTGGTTTGCGAATTACACGTCGTAGCTACAGCTGCAACGAGCCGTATGCATGACATATAATTCGCAAAATCTACAAAAATGCTAAAATATATATCGAAAGTCAAAATTTATTTCCAGTCTAAGTAAGTGAATGGTTTCTCAACGGATCTCTGGATTGACAGCGGCGATGCATCAGTTGAACATTTTGGGGGTTTGGCGACTTAAACGTCGTAACTGCAGCTTATTATAGCTGTGCTTACACCGTTCAGGACACCAATCGACCACTATTTTGTGTATGTAACCGAAAACAAAATTTGCAATATAACTCCGATATATATCTAAGTCGAACTTCCATGTCGGAGCTTGTTGGGGGGGGGGGGGGGCGGGGTCAGTGATCCGTCAACTGACCAATTGCGTTGTCAATCGAGGAATATATCGGCCAATCAAATTATTCATTCAGCCCGGAATTAAACTTGTCCGCCATTTTCGTTAAACATTTTTGTTGGTTTAGCGACTTATTCGTCGTAACTACAGCTTGAATAAGCTGTAGTTACGACGTTTGGGTCGCCAACCAACTATTCTACCCTTTTGATATATACTTCTGGCCTATTTATTTTTCAAAATAAAGCCGTTTAAAATCAAAGCTTGACTTCCTGTTGGAGTCAATGGGTGTGGAAAATGGAGTAGGTAGTGGGCCAGCGATTGGTCAATTACGGGTACGGTGAAAGAACCTTTAACACTTTTCCACACAACTCAATCTGTGAGGTCTATTTTCTTGTTATTCGTATAAATATACGATAAATGGTTATTACATTTCATTCTAAACGGGGTAAAGTGGTGTTTCAAAGCGAAATGTTTACAGGGTACGTAACAACCCACTCCATCATTATTTGCGAGAACCACACGGCAATCAACCAATCAATCTTCTCCCTTGCAAGACGTTGTGTCTGAAAATTCAGAGTAGGACTTCTTATACTTCTGAGGAAGGTAATTTTTAAATATCCCTTATTGACTGAACGCTGACCCCTCACATTGACCTCCGACAGAAAGTTTTATCAAGATATTAAATGGCGTTATTTTGCAAAATAAATGGTCAAGTAACAAAACTAGATGGTTAGTTGACATATAAACGACCTATCTACAGCCTGATCAAAGTTGTATTGACAACACTTCATTTGCCGAACCAACATTTATTGCTTCACAAAAATTTCGACCAATGCAGGTGTTGTTCAAAGCTTATGGCTTACATTTCAGAGTTCAAAATTCACTTCCAGTCGAAATTAATGACTTGATTTTTCAATCGACTTCTCATTGACAGCACCGATCCTGTCAATAAAGCCATTTTGTTTTTCACTAAAATATGGTTGCTTTTGATGACGATTTCAAAAACAGAAACATGCAGTAGGATTAGGGTAATTAGGTTAATATAGATTTGATATAACAGTAGATCTTGCTCGAACGGTCAATTCTATTGAGCGACCATACCCATTAAGCGACCATAGTCGAAATCTCTTTTCAAAAGCAAAGGTTTTTTAATAAGTGAAGGCGTTTTGCTAAAAGGTAAAATCACAACTAAATGTTAACCCTTGTCATGCTAAACCCGTAATACTCCGTTTTTGGCAGGAGGTGTAGACTAAGACCAGACTGCACTTATGTGCAGGCTGATCTTAGTCTACATCTCCTGCTCATACTTTTCCTTCTCGAGTTGTTTATGAGGTTGATTTCTAAAAGAATTATTGATTTTTGAACAACAAGTTCTATCAGTACTTTCAGTCCTTTGATTTGACAGCAATTCAGTAAGGTAGTTTATACAGCATGACAAGGGTTAAGTTGTTGTAACTCATTAGAATAGTCTCAATGATACTATTCTAATGAGTCCCAACAACATGAGATTAAGCAAGAATATAGTAATAATTTATGTATGATACATTTGAATCAATCCTTGATAACTTTTGGCATAAAGGTGTACAAGGCGACCATTCTCTTGAGCGACCACTTTCGTTTTCGAAGAAAACAAGCCCACATTGGTATGTTTGAACCCCCCTTTTAAGAAATGTTGGATCTGCCATTGTATCCAGATGACAAAAATTTAGACATTGTTTAATATTGAAAGAATCTGTATACGAAAATATCAATTGAATATCATTTCAGAGGAGCCTTTCTGTATTAATAGAAAACAATGTGAAGAACGTAGGTTTTTTTTTTTGTTTTGTTTTTGTTTTTGTTTTTTTTTTCATTTTCAACAGCATTTTCTTGAACTTTTTTCTTTGTTGTCGGAACTGGGTAGGAAAGTGTTAAAGGTTGGCATATCTACCTTTTGACTATAAAATATGAAATTAAACATATCTGTTTGTAATATTGAATTAAGCCGAAAATTAACCCATTCCCGCACAATCCCGCTTTCTGACAACCCCCCCCCCCATGAAAAAAGCTTTGGATATCATTGTGTAAAGTGAAGAAATTGCTTGTTACAAGCTTTTTCTTCACTATCCACAATGTTTTCCGCAGTAATCCAGACAAAAATCAAAGTTCTAGGCCTAATGATTTGGTAGGAGAAGATTTTTAAGATTTCCTTCTTTTATTCTATGTAAATCAGGGATTGCCCAGAAGAGGGCTTATTTTAAGAATGCGGTTATTCTTTGGAGTATTTTGGTAGAGGGTCAATAGATAATGATGTATACCAAATATCAAAGCTCTATGCCTTATGGTTTGGGAGAAGAAGATCTTTAAAGATTTCCTTCTTTATTTCTTTGTAAAATCAGGGATCACAAAGAAAAGGACTAATTTTCAAAGTACGATAATTCTTTGAAGTATTTTGGTAGAGGATCAATAGATGATGATCTATACCAAATATCAAAGCTCTAGGCCTTATGGTTTGGGAGAAGAAGATTTTTTAAGATTTCCTTCTTTATTTCTATGTAAAATCAGTGATCGCCCAGAAAAGGGTTAATTTTCATAATACGGTAAATCTTTGAAGTGTTTTGATAGAAGGTCAATAGATGATGATTTGTACCAAATATCTAAGCTCTATGCCTTACCACTTGGGAGAAGAAGATTTTTTAAGTTTTTTCACTCATGGATTTCAATTCTTTGAAGTATTTTGAAAGAGCATGACCTAAGGATTATTTCTGTGAAGTTTTCTTGAAATTTCATGGTTAGTTTAGGAGGAGAAGATTTTTTTGTAATTGTGAACGGACGGACGGACAGACGGACGGACGATGCCCGATCATAATAGCTCCCTAAGAGCACTTCGTGCTCAGGTGAGCTAAAAGTAAGAAATTGCTTGTTACAAGCAATTTCTACTTTTTCTACAATTTTTTCTCATTTATAAAATCACGGGGACGTAAAAACCAGGGATTGAACAGGAAAGAGTTGATTACTTTGAAATACTAATTGTTGTCGTCATATGTAAAGTCTGGTTTATTTGGTAAACAGCATGATTATAAGCGCATTTAGAAATGGTCACAAAGTTAATTTCCTTTGAAAAATTTTAGTTTAAACGGAATGGCATATGAAAGTCTACATAAAAGGAACAACCTCTTCTTCAGTGCAGGGCATCCACCTTCTGAATTTTCATGGATAGCACTTTGCAATGAAGGAGATGGACTGATGGGTAAACAAATGACCAATGGCGGCTGTCAATCAATATGATCAATCGACCAATGAAATAATTCATACGACCGGAAGTGAACTTTGAACTTCAACATTGGCCGACATTTATGTGACGCATTATAGTTGGTTTGCGATCTAAACGATTCAAGTTGTAGTTACGTCGTTTAGGTTACCAAACAACCATTTAAAATTTTGCTAATTTGCATTTTTCAAAAACTTACCTATTTTTAACCCATTACCGTTTTGTTGTTTTTTGTTTGTTCGTGTCTCTTTTTCTTTTATTTTTTTTTTTTTTTTTTTTTTTTTTTTCTTTTGAAAATTTAGACTGGTCAAAACTGAAATAAGTTGTAGATGACAATTAAAATTGTATGCAATATGAGATGAAATAATCCCATGTAGTAGAAAATATTGTGAACGGAAATGGAAGAAGTCGCTTGTGACAAGCAATTTCTTCTATTTCCACAATTTTTTCTAAAGAATAAAATCACAGTGATGTAAAATCAAAGGTTAATACAGGAAACGGTAAAGGCAAAAACCAAGCGTGGTAGACTGACAGCTCCAACAAGTTAGTGTTCATACTCAATGATGTCGAGCGAAAGACAAGTCGAATTGAATGTTAACCAGACATTTGCAACAGAATAATGACTACGAATTGTAGAATTAACATTAGTCCTATCAAACTACAGCTTAATTAATTTAGAAAGATTGTGATTTTTTAGAAAAATTCAGCTTCTGATAAATAAAATGTGAATCTAAAATGTCGCCTTTAGAGTCTCAATATTTCCCGGTAAATATTTGAGTGCGCATGTCCGAAATAAGATACATACCCACCTCTTTTATTCGTAAATATCTTAATTTTTAAGTTTCATCTATCAAAATCGGGCGTTCTGATTGGTCGAAATAATCATAACGCTATTAATAACAGACTTTTGAACACGCATTCATTTTGTATGCTTCCGCACAAAATAGTTCCGTACATAAAAGTATCAAAATTTGTAAATGAAAAGAATATTTTTTTGTTTTCACGGAGGTATGAACTGAAGAAAATAATCACTTCTATGTATGAATCAGCTTTGCGTTTCCATTCAGTGTGATTAGTTCTTTCGGTTCATACCTCCATGAAAACAACAACAAAAAATCTTATCATCTCCTAGATGAAAATGCTTTAACTTTGTGCCAGGATAAGTTTTATGATGAATGAAGGTCGTCTTTTTGGCGAATAAAACGCTATAAAAAATTTAATCAAGCTGCTCGGACACTAAAACTTTTTGCTCGAAGTAAATTTCAAATTCTAGAAAAGACATTCTATCCCAGTATTTGTCTATTTTCGAAGTCATATTTATAATTTACCTCTAGTTGACCTCTGCTAAATACATATTTTAGGCTCCTTTGTCCGGACCTCGTTAATCCATTCCAACACAGTCACGCTTTTTTACACCCCTCAAGAAAAAAGCATTTGAAAATATTGTGGAAAATGAAGACATTGATTCTTACAAGCAATTTCTACATTGTCCACAATGTTTTCAACTCCAAAAGACAAGGATTTGTTGACTTCCACAAAATTTGAATTGCCGTCTTCAACTTCATTGAGTTTGGGCAAGTGTAAATTTGTGTCGTCTGACAATGGGTTTAAAACCGGAGATATGCTTAGGAGCACTTCTCGTAAAGGTTGAAATGAATTGAAATTTATGAGTACACAACCGTCTAGGTTTACATTTCTGCATCGAAAATATAGAAATTGTTATTGTAAAAAGAAAAATGGTTAGCTTCCAATACCTCCTTTTTCTTCGTTATTTTCCTTGTGTTTCTTTCTGCATCCTGGATTGCCTTTGATTTGGCATTTAATGCGTTAATCCATTCCTATACAATCCCTCCTTTTTACGCTCCTAAATTAAAGACCTATGGAGAAACATTGTGGAAATGAAGAAATTGCTTGTATCAAGCAATTTCTTCATTTTCCACAATGTTTTATACCCCAAAGTAAAAAAAAACAAAAAAGAATTAGAATTTAATCAACTTGAAAGTGTCGTCTGTAGCTCTTTTTAAATTTGGACCAGTCTAAAATTTTATTGTGAGGGATTGGGTTAAAGTACGAATTGTTGAAGAACTATGATTACCATTTAAAATAGGGGGGTGCATATATAAGTGTGTATGCAAGTCCCTTTCCAAATGATTTCATTTGATTTTGTAAAGGAAAAATAAATCTTTGTTAGTTATCAATAAATGATAAATTTATTCCCTTTTCCACTAGAGAATTTCTGTACACTAATAGACACGTTTATTTGGATAACAGATTGGAAAATATAAAAGATAATATAACTTTCAATGGTAAATAAGTTGCATCAAAATCTATGCATGCATTAATGGTGAACTCCCAAAAGTTTGTAAATACAGCTTGAATGAGCTAAAGGTATGAAGAACCTACTCGTAAGGCTTGCTTATTAAAATCTCCGGATGAACGAGCAAAATATACCAATAACAAATTAATCAAACAGGAAATTGTGAACTAGCTGTAGTTACGATATTTTGGTTACCCCACTTTGAATTTCTCAACTACTCAAATTTTTTTCCTATTGAGAAAATAGTACCTAAAAAATCAAAGCACTGAGAGCACTGACGATGGACGTCCGTGGTTGCTTAGTAGAGTGTTTT
This sequence comes from Fragum fragum, assembly GCA_946902895.1. Classification (NCBI taxonomy): domain Eukaryota; kingdom Metazoa; phylum Mollusca; class Bivalvia; order Cardiida; family Cardiidae; genus Fragum; species Fragum fragum. The sequence goes on along the minus strand of OX336366.1, from coordinate 41,158,890 downwards.
TTTTCATTTTCATATTAAGCATAACGTCTCGCCTAGCATGGTTTGTCTAATAAAATTGCAATTGTTAAATATGCCATTTGCCTTTTACCGATGGAAATATGATAAGTAACTTGCCTCTTAAATTGGCCGAGCAGCTACACATGTAACGACCCAAATTTATTGTTGCAGTTGTACATGTTACTGGCGTGAAAATTGACAGAGAGCCATGGTTGGATGCACCAACCAAACGCGTTTTACTGAAATCCTGCTGAAAGTCACGTTAAATCTGATTCACTTGATCGTTTATCAGCCCGATTACATCAGTTGGTAGAACACTTGATTCAAACCTAAAGATCACGGGTTCGAACCTTGGGCTGACCATATCAACTAAGAAACTAATTGTCTGAGACGTTAAACCGAGGCCCCGTGTGACCGTGCTATCTACCAAGCACGTTAAAGAACCAGGCGAAGCTCTCAGCAGTTTCATCCTATATCCTTGCACTATCCCCCGTTCCAGTAGAAGCGAATTATTGGTAGGTGTTTTCGTATTTAAGAGGAGTCTTTACGTGTTCTACGAAATTAGATAGAATCCTCATGTTACGCCATTTTCAAAATGAACAGCTGTTTTGGGAAGACGCTACTTCTCTTCCAACATAGAAATTCCAAACTGAGTAACACTGGTGGGAGTCCATTGAGAAGGTTTCGGTAATCCATTGACGACATTGTTTATTTGCTTGTTGATTGTTTATTTGTTTGAATTGGAGTTAACGCTACATTTATCATTACTTCAGTCATATATCGCGGCGACTGGGGCACCCAACCACGGATTCCTGGTATCTCACACCATTACTACCAGTACATCCTTTCCGAGCATCCAGCTGTTCAACCCACTTATGTTAACTGGTGGGAGACAAATGTCGGAAAGAATATCTGCTGGGACTGGGAATCAAACCCGGGACCTCATGATTGAGGGTCCGACGCGATAACAACTGCGCTGTGGCCGCGGTCCAATTAAGAGCATATACACATTTATATCTATAAAAATAAAATCTGTCATCGCTACATAGTCTCGAATTAAATACTTTCTCCTTTTCTCACACTGTTTTCTAACATAAATGGCCTTTGTTTCAAGTTTAGATTTACTTTGAAATATTGTCTGCAACATTCTAAATTTGAACCATTCTAAAATTTTCTCATCTTATAATTGGTCAAGATCATATTTGGGAGCAATTAGTCTGCGATAGATCTCTCATCTGAGGATCGTCCATCCCCAATTTTACAGTAGATATTCCAAAATGAAAGGAAATAATCATTTCTAACCCTTTTCGACGCTATCAATTCTATTTTCGGCCTCAATTCACAAAATGTAGGAAATCAAAAAGAGCTTACACTATCAACTATTGTTACCATTTAACCCATTCCGACACAATAAACGCTTTTGTACGCCCCCAAGATAAAATGCTTTGGGAAGTTATAGTGGAAAATGAAAAAAATGCTTATAACAAGCGATCTCTTCATAATCCAAAGTGTTTTCTTCCCAAAGAAGAAGGATTTGTGAAAATTCATTAAAAAAATTGTCGCCTGCATGCAACTTCTTTGAATAAGGACCGGTCTAAAAATGTGTCGTCTGGAATTAGTTTAAGGAATCAAAAAATGTTCAATTAGTATCGTTGTCTGTACCTTCTTTTAACCGATTGACCAATCACTGGCCCCGCCCACTTACTTCGTTAGTCCCAACCATTGACTCCGACAGGTAGTCTCGCTCAATTTTAAACGGCGTTATTTTGAAATATGTATGGCCAGTATCATGTAACAAAAATGTATAATAGTTAGTTGGCGACCTAAAGGTCGTAATTACGGCTTGAATGAGCTGTAGTACGACGTTTAAGTTGCCAAACCATCAACAAGGGTTAACGAAAATGGCGACCAATGTCGGATATCAAAGCTCATATCTAGTCTCAATAAATAATTTCAGTGGTCGATTTGTTATTTGATTGGCGGCCTTGATTGATCATTTTTCACACAATCAGGATTGTTTACGCCCTTCTAGAAAAAGAATAAATGTCAAAAATAATGAGATTGCTGCAATAATTTCATACCCCAAAAGACAAATACATATTTTATTTTAAATTTCATGAACAAAATTAAATCGTCTGCAACCCCTTTGAATTTTGACCATTGTAAACTTGTGTCGTTTGGTAATGGTTTAATTCGATCTTGCCCACAAAAACACCTCTATTAAGCGACCACTTTTATTAAACCATTCCCAAACTTTTATACGCATCATCAAAATAAAACTTTGGAAAATATTGTGGAAAACGAAAAAAATGCTTGTTACAAGCAATTTCTTCAATATCCATAATGTTTTCCGTCTCAAAAGACAAAGATTTTAACGATTGTCGTCTGCAACTTCTTTGACTTGGATTGGTCTATTTTTTTATTGTGTGGTAGTGGGTTAAATAACCACGATCAATATTGGAGTTTTAAAAAATGCTGTGACTAAATCCTCTGTTATTCGCACTGATTAGATTTGTCTCAATAAGACAATTCTAGGTAATGAGTTTGAACAACATAGGATTGAGCTTTTATTCTTGAAATGTAATATATCCATTATCATGAATAATGTCAGGAAAGTGGATTGAACGACCATTCTCTTCAGCGACCACATTTTGGAAATACCTTGTGAGAAAAGTGGTCGTTTTATACAGGTTTTACTGTAATCCACACGTCTGCCGTCTGATAAACGCTTAAGCAATTCAGAAAATAATGGGTCTCAAACTTGGTCAGCATTCGAAGTCTGCTAACACGTATTCTATATCAATATGTCCAATGAAGCCCCTTTTAGCCTGAAAGATGGCATGCGAAACAAACAATTTGAACATACCAAAACGAGCGTGTTTAGACACATCTAAAAGTCAACGTTTTCACAACGTACGTTAACCCGTAACGTTATCGATTTTCTGTAACTAAAAATAAACTTAAACGGTCAAGGTCTCTATAAAATCTAGAACAACATCATTGTTTAGTATTTCATACATGTAAATATTTGAGCCCTCTACCAGACAACAACATTTTAGTCTGTTCTAAATCGAAAGGGGTTGCAGACGACCATTTCAGGTTGATGGAATTTTAAAGAGGGGTGGAAAAACATTGTGGATAATGAAGAAATTGCTTGTTAGAAGCAATTTCTTCATTATCCACAATGTTTTGCAAAACAATTTTCCTTAAGGGCTTAAAAACGGGCTAATTTTGGAACGGATTAAATGATTAACAAACTCACGTTTTATATCCCTGTCCGTCTCGAATGAATTCCGGCCGCTGTCTGACGGTGGCGGTAACGCACGAGGGGCGTAAGGAAGGTCGACATGCCCTAACTTGCTGTTCTATAAATAGAAATAGTGGGTTTTTCCACTGAGAGATGACTTAAACGCATGTATTTGACATTTCTTTTTACTATCGTTCATGTGTACTAGAGCCTTCTGTTTAACCCATTCCCACATAATCCCGCTTTTAGACGACTCTCAAGATAAACAATCGGGAAAACTTTTAATAAAAGGAAGAAATTGCTTGAAGAAATTGCTGGTAACAAGCAATACACCAGAAACTTGAAAAAAAAAATAATAAATTCGATAAACATAAAACATTTGTCTGCAACTTCTTTCAATTTGGACCAGTCTACAATTTTGTCGTCTGGTTATCGGTTTACTTGAATGACATCTTCAACATGTATCGTTGCAAGTCGGCCAGTGTTATTTTACCGGTCCACTCAGTCATCCTAGGATCATTAAAATCCTTAGTCAGCGATAAAAACATCGTAACTACGTATTTTCAAGCTGTAGTTACAAGGTTTCAATCCCCTATTCACGAAATAGAGTTCGTCATCTAAATCGTGTCGAAAAATTTAAATAAATGCATTTTATGAAAAATAAGTTGGGTTTTTTGGAGGGTTTTTTTTTTGTTTGTTTGTTTGTTTGTTTTTTTGTTGGTTTTTTTTTTTTTTGTTTTTTGTTTTGTTTTTGTTTTTATTTATTTTTTTTTTTTTTTTCGGTAAATGTGGCGGACTTTTTCACGACTTAACCCATTCCACCACAAAAAATGATATTAGTTCTAATTGAAAGCAGCTGCAGACAGCAATTTAAAGTTGGTTGAATTTTAATATATCTCGAGAGAAAACATTGAGGCAAACAATTTCTTCATTTTCCTAAACCATAATAAAAACAAACACAAACAGAGTAGGGTTTATGGCATTGCCATACAATCCTTCAGAATATATGCTTTTGTTTTTGGTAGTTTTTTTTTTTTTTTTTTTTTTTTTAGCACTCTTCATTTGGTAACACATTTCTAACATCCTGTATTTCTGTAAAAATCAGTCTGTAACAACCAGTCTTCAATTATGTAAGCTTCAGTGATCTTAAAGATTTGTGTTTATGAAATATTTTGTGACATAATTGTAAAACGATCTGGAAATACCGAGATTAAAACACAGTGATTTGTAAATATTTATCAGTATTCGCCTTGAATAAAACGGTTAGCTGTTTTATCATTGGTGTGCCGAGAACCCTCTCTTCAGTTAATAGATCGCGCTGGCCACGCCCATTGAGCTCTGACAGGAGGTTCCGCTTAGATATTTATCGACATTTATTTGCATAATTTATGATCAGTAAAACGTAACAAAACTACAATGGTTGGTTGGTGACAAAAACTGTAGCTTTAGTTGCGACGTTAAAGTCGCAAACCAAAAAAAAATGCTCCACATAAATGTAAGTGTTAAAAGTTCACTTCCGGTATGAAAGAAAGATTTGATTGACTGCCGAGCTCCGTCAAGTTGGAAACTCACGTTGTCGTCTATCAATGGGTAGTGGTATCGAACTTCACGTCAGCATTCTTCTCAGAATCACCACGTCAACATTCTTCTCAGAACCATCACGTCAACATTTTTTTCGGATCATCAGTTCAGCATTTTTCTAGATCATCACGTAAATATTCTTCTCAGAATCATCACGTCAACATTCTACTCAGAATCATCATGTCAATATTCTACTCAGAATCATCATGTCAACATTCTACTCAGAATCATCATGTCAACATTCTACTCAGAATCATCATGTCAACATTCTACTCAGAATCATCATGTCAACATTCTACTCAGAATCATCACGTAAACTTTCTTCTCAGAATCATCATGTCGACTCTCTCCTCAGAATCATCACGTCAACATTCCTCTCGGAACAATAACGTCAACATTCTTCTCAGAATCATCACGTCAACATTCTTCACGGAATCATCGCGTCAACATTCTTTTCAGTATCATTATTTCAACATTCTTCTCAGAATCATCACGATAACAGTCTTCTCAGAATCATCATGCCAACATTCTTCTTAGAATCATCACGTCAAATTGTTTCTCAGAATTATCACACCAACGTTCTTCTCAGCTTTTATTCAAAATCTAAATCGTGTCGAAAGACACGCAAGAGTATAGCAAGAGTAGCCATTTGCAAAAAAATGCCTGTTGATGTACTTTTGTAAAAAAAATAAAATTAAAAAAAAAAAAAAAAAAAACGTTAGGCTCACCAACTAGCTTGATATAATTGAACAATTGTTTTAACCCATCCCCACACAATGACTCCTTTGGACGCCCTTAACGGTAAGCAATAGGTAAAACATTGAGTAAAATGAAGAAATTGCATGCTTGTAACAAGCAGTTTCTTCATTTTATACAATGTTTTATATCCAACAAGTTTGAAAAATACAAATCAACATATTTTAAATTGTAGTGTGCAACTCCTTTCAATTTGTACCAATCTTAGATTTTGTCGTCTGATAATGGGTTAAATAGACATTAAGTCACGTAAAAAATAGAGCCTGTTGGGATTTCAAATCCTCATTACTGCAGGTATTTTTACAATGACTTTCGACAGGGATGTAAACTTATTGCAGCTGATTCAATTAAGGTTTGTTTAACGCGGAAGTTTTCCAATTATATTCCAAGGACAAAAAGGATGGTTTTCAATTGTGCATTTTATAAACCATCGTGACTGCAGTATGGGAAACATATAGTTGTTATGTTATTGTAACAAAATCTTTTACATATTTATCAGCACTTTTATTTCGACATTTTCCCTTTTTCTGTGTTATTCTCATTTGCGATGTTTTTTCATGTTTTGTATTGTAAATTCTTTGTAGGAGGGGCCGAATCTAAGTTGGTGGAACATATGGCTCAACCCTATTTCGTTTGAAGATGATTTAAGAGTCTATCGATGCGATTAAACATATCCCAACACAATCTCCCCTTTTTGTTGGTCTTAAGAAAAAAACTTTGGAAAACATTATGGAAATTGGATAAATTGCTTGTGTCAAACAATTTCTTCATTATCCATGATAATTCCATCTAAAAAGACGATAAAAATTCAAATTTAGACCGGTAGTGAACTTTGAACTCCGACATCGGCCAACATTCTTGTGAAGTTTTTGAATTGGTTTGGCGACTTAAACATCGTAACTACAGCTTGAATAAGCTCTCTCTGTCGCTCTATCTTAGAAAACAAAAAGAATTATACAGAACTGTCAAAGGTTTATTTATTACTAGTCGCACCTTGACCTAACTGATAAGCATTTATCGAACAAATCCTTCTATATATGATTAAATTGACCAATGGCTGCTTGTTTCTGGATAGCCGTACTACAGAGCGTTATCGTTGTAAATTGTCGAAATTTTATAATTGGGGCATGATTTATCTTGCTGTATACCTTATGAACGTATGGATTGATGGATGGATTGATGGATGAATGGATGGATGGATGGATGGATGAATGGATGGATGGATGCATGGATGCATGGATGGGTGGGTGGGTTGGTGAGTGGTGGGTGGGTGGGTAGATGGGTGGGTGGGTGGATGGGTTGATTGGAGGGAGGGAGGGGGAGGGGTGGCTACTCTTACTTGGCTGTTAATTAAAAAAATGAGTTGAGTTGAGGTTTGCATCTGACATAAAAATTCTGAATAAGTAAGAAAATTGTTCAGTATGAAAAAGTTGTTTTTTAATTAATTTGTGCATTGCAAACAAAATAGTCATGTACTCAGTTGTTCATGGAGTGATGAAATATTCAGCCGTGGTAGGACCTCTTTTTCGACATTTTTTGTCTTCCTGTCGTTATCTTCCGATAGGTGGCATTTTTCAAATACTGACCTATCTAATTTGAGCATTCTGGGTAGCGTCATTCGTGACAACTCGGCAGATTCCTTCGAACTACATTCAAAATGTCAGCGCCCATAAAACGCACGCGTCACATTCTTGATGCCTGTCCTTGGAGCACAGGTAGGACATAAATGCTTTCGCAATTTAAAAAGAATATTTCTCTAATTAATTTTGGGCGACAATTAAGTTTGATTTCTCCACAATTATTAGTTTTTATTGCAATTATCCACTTGCTACTTTTTGGCGATATATTATGGAGTTGTGCGTACGACGTACTAATATTTATCCCAATCTGGATAAGTGATACGGTCCCGAAGACAGGTCAATCTTCGGAGAATATGACATGCGCAGACAACGGTCTTCCTGTAAGAATTATGAACGACAATGATCGTTCAAGTGAACCCTTTATATAACATTCAGAGAAACTATATGAAAGGTAATGTAGCCCTTTCCTGTTTTTCGAACTTCTAGACTGGATAAATTTGAAATGTATTGCAGACGATAATGACAAGCGAGTGTAATGTGAAACAAAACCAATCTATGTGGTAGAAAATATTGTGATAAAGGAAGAAATTGCTTGATACAAGCAATTTCTTCTTTTTTCACAATGTTTTCTTAAGTATAAAATTGCATGGACGTTAAAACCAGGGATTGTACAGGAAAGGGGTAGAAAATAAAGATATGTCATCGGCAAGCCTGGCTTTTCTTTCTTATCGCTGCCTTTTTGTTGCAAAGTTACTACAAATTTGTGGATGGCGACTGTCTTATCGCTGCCTTTTTGTTGCAAAGTTACTACAAATTTGTGGATGGCGACTGTCTTATCGCTGTTTTTTTGTTGCAAAGTTACTACAAATTTGTGGATGGCGACTGTCTTATCGCTGCCTTTTTGTTGCAAAATTACTTCAAATTTGTGGATGGCGACTGTCTTATCGCTGCCTTTTTGTTGCAAAATTACTTCAAATTTGTGAATGGCGACTGTCTTATCGCTGCCTTTTTGTTGCAAAATTACTTCAAATTTGTAGATGGCGACTGTCTTATCGCTGCCTTTTTGTTGCAAAATTACTTCAAATTTGTGGATGGCGGTTGTCGATCAGAAAGAATGATCGACCAAGCAAATCATTCATCTAGACCGGAACTGAGCTTTGGACTCCAAATATTGCCAACTTTTATTCGACAAATGTTTGTCAGTTTGGCGACTTAAACGTCGTAACTAAACCTCATTCAAGCTGTAGTTACGACGCTTAGGTGGCATACCGACCATTCAACCTTTTTTGATACATGTTACAAGCCATAAATTTTGCAAAGTATCTCCGTTTAATGTGGAAGTGAAACCTCCTGACGGAGTTCAGTGGGCGTGGCCAGCGATCAATCAATTAAGTTCGAGCAGAAAATGAAGTGTCTTCATTCGTTTGTTGGTTTTTTCATAGTTTATTTATCTCCAAAGCTTCGTATTTTAGGGTATTTCAAAGATTGGATTGCCTTTAGAAAGGGTCAATGCAACATTAGTGGAAAAAGAAGAAGTGTTCGTAGCATGTACATGGTATATTTGTCCTAATTTTATCAAAGTATCAATAATCAACTCAATTTGCGTTTCAGTGACTCAAAACGATAAAACGGTTCATTTCTTTATCGACTTAAAAGTCAAAGTTGTCGTAAAAATCGTATGACTCGATTGGGCGTTGCTGATTTTTTTACTACGAATGACGTCATTGTGAATCAGACAACAGTTATCATTCCATCAGTCATAATTTGCATCCGGGGAATTAGCGTCGGGGCCAAACAAGGTCGGATTTTCGACTGAGTCCATTAGCATGATTAGTCATCAGAGAATTGTCGTCTTCTTCCACGACCTTTTTTCTCACCTGCGTGCATCAGAAACCTTTCCTCAAACTTAGAAATCACTCTTCTACAGCTGATCCGATCACTCTTCTTCTACAGCTGATCCCACCAAATTTGTCCAAAGCCATTTTAACATCATAGCGCGTCTTTTTGATGAATCAAGAATCAATATAGAATAATACATTGTTGGAAGTTAAAAAGTCTCCCTCTGAAAGCATTTTTTTCATTTTCCAAAACATTTAATAATATTTAAAACAAAACAAAAAAATAAATAAAAATTGCAGTCACTTTGAATTGTCGTTATTTTTCTTTTTTTTTTTTTCTCTCTCTTTTGTTCAATGCTTTCTACCCTAAATGACAGATTTTGAAAATTCTATACACTAAAAGTTGTTGTCTGCAATTTTTTTTAATTTTGACCAGTCTAAAATGACCAGCTTAAATATTGTCGTCTGGTAATGGATTAGATTCACTCTCTGTAAAAACTTAAGCAGACTTATTCACCGACTTGGTCGACATTTGGTGGAAGAGCATTCACCTAATATACTGTTTTACAATATTTCGATTTTTTCTTTTTCTCGAGTTTGTTTGAAATAGACACGGGTGGAAAAGTCCATTTTCAACTTAAAAAGTTTTGTGTTGTTGTTTTGTTTTATTTTTCCGAAAGTTTTTTTTTCTCCTAAATCTACATTAATACTCCCAAGAAATATCATAAACGGCCGGTTTTGTCAGAACACTGAAAATAAAGTATGATTTACCATCATATTTGTGCAAACCTTGGTGAAAATATGCAAAAATCTCCCTTTCGAACAAAATTATTAGTCAAATCAGTTATAACAATATTTTAGTCATATTCAGATAATATAATGTAAATAGCATAGAGTAAAAGAGTGTAGTGACCATAGGCTAGTGAATTATTTAGTTTTTGTAATACAATAAATAATCAGCATTTTTTTTTCATATTCGTCACTGTTTTCTGAATTTGACCAAATCTAAGGTTTCACCAACTTTATATTGTCGTCTGCAATTCCTTTCAATTTGGACGAGTCTAAAATTTTGCCGTCCGGTAAAGGATTTAGGTGGCTCTAGATCATAAAAAGCTTGTTATATATGTGATTATAATGCAATAAAATTTGACATAACATGTTCTCCTGTATTATTATAGTATTACACATGCAGCTAACTTTCGTTACTTGATGCTGTTATTAAAAACCGTTTCGTAATGCCAATACGAAATAGGATCATAGTCAAAACAAGAGGAAATGTGGGAATTATAAAATAGTTGTTTCATATCATTCGCCGGAAAATTTGCAATGCTCCTCAGAAAACAACGGTTCTTTGGCCTGAGATAAAGGTTCTTTTCATCCAACAGTCTAATTTACTGTTAAGGTTATATTATGATACAAGTTTGTCTTGCCATACTATATACATATTTTGTCTCTGTACATCGGGATCCCAAAGTCTAAATGACAAATTCAAATGCTTTAGGACTAATTTGAAAGGAGTAGAACAGTTTTTCCTCACTCTGGATCCATGGGTTATAATTTTAGAAATAT